>JARQOD010000550.1:97418-141841 GCA_033576555.1 Oophaga sylvatica | reverse complement strand
TTTTTTTGGGGGGGTTAAAGTATTCTGTCCCCCCCTTTTCTAGCATTTTTTTGGCCCTAGGTTTGCCACTCAAATTTCTCCTTTTCTTTGTATTTCATCTTGTCAACCCCATTAATTTTGGGGCTACCTTTTCCCTTTTGGGGCTCACCTGGGTTTTTAGCTTTCTATTTCATTTTTGGGGGTTAGCCAGTTTTCCCCCTGTCCGAGGCTCATACCGAGGTCCCCCCCCCGGGGGCGCTTTTTATTTGGGGGGGGGTTTTTTTTTTTGGGGATCTGAAACCCATTAGTTCCCAACCTTTTTGGGGTTTTTGGGCCCCCCTTTTTGGGTGTTTTTTGCTCCTGTCCCCCAGCTACCAAACATAACAAATCCCCGGGCCTTATGAAAATTCTAGGGTACCCCAAACAGAAAGGAATAATAGAAAAAAAAAAGTTGTCAAATTTTTTTTTATTTTTTCCTTTTTTTTGGGGGGGCTGGGGGGGAATTTTTTTTTTCCCCCAAAGGGAAATCAAGCATTTGTCCGATCGGGGGGAGAGCTTGCTGCGAAGTTGGGAGTTTTGCAATCTTCTCACTCCCCTTTTTTTGGGGAGCCTAGATTCCTACCCCGTTTTGTTTTTCGGGATCCCCCCAAAATTTTTTTAATTTTTTAAAAATAACTTAATTTTGTTTTTGGCCTTGAAACCAACTTCTGGGGAACCAAAACACAGTTCAAATGTCACCCCCCTTTTGGGCGCGCCCCCCCTCAGGGGGGCCTTTTTCCCTCAGGGGGGAACCCCGGGCTTTACTAGTTGATGTTTTTTTCGGGCTCTTTGTTGTATGATAACCTAATTTCTGATCAAGCGAGAAACCCTTTTTGGGGCTTGAATCAGGGTGAGAACTGCGAAAAAATTTTAAAAAAATTTTAAAAGGGGGCTTTCTTTACAAATGGAATGACAAGCCCTGGAAACCCCTTTTTTCCCGGGGGTCAGAAAGAACTGAAAAGGGGCATCAGGGGGGGTTTTCCCCTGTTCCCTCTGGTCTCAACGACTCATGTCATTAGCTATTCAAATTGATAGACTTTACGGGGCGTGAAATTCAGAGGGGTGTCCCCTGCACCGCCCCTGAGCCCATGCGTGTGAGGGGAAGGGTTTTTGGCTCAAAACCCTCAAATTTTAAAAACGAATAATTGTCTTCTATTGTGGAAAACGCTTCTTTAATTTTTCCGTCTGCCCTAAGGGGGGAAAACTTTTTCACGCTCGTTGTTTGGTAATTTCAACTAAATTTTTTTTTATGTTTCCTTGAAATTTCCCCGGGGTTTCCCCTTTTTGGGGTCGGGGTTTTGTTGATTCGGGGGCACTCTAAAGCTAGGGGTTTTGTTTTTAAAAAAGTTTGTTTTCCCCCCGGGGGGCCCCCGGGGTTTTTATTCCTTTGGGGGGGTTTTATTCTACCCTTTTGGCAAGAATAAACCCCCAATTTTTTGCCCCCCCTATAATCCCTTTTTCCCCGGGGCCCCAAAAATTTTCCCCTTTTTGGTGTTACAAAATTTATTTTACATTATTGGGACGGGGGTTTCCCTTTGGGTTTAACTCATAATCCTTTTTGGGTTTGGGGAAATCTTGTCGGGCATTTGGGGGTTTTCATTTTGTTCTAGGACACTCCTGTTTTTTTTACCTTTCCCCCCCCTCAAGTTTTCCCCACTTTTGGGGTTTTTTGCTGATTTTTTTGTGAGAAATCTCCCCTTACCCCCCATAAATTATGTTGGCGTTTTATTGGGGCCCCGGGGTTTTAAAAATTTCCCCCAAAGGGGCGGGCCCCTTTAATTTATGGGGCCGAGCATGATGCATAATTTTTAAACAAGGAATTTTTTGGGAAAAGGTCATATCAAACCATCTTCTTCCCCCTTTGGGGCCCCCGACTTTTTTTTTTTGGGGGCCAAAAAAAAATTTGGTTTTAAATTTAGGCCAAAATTTTAAAAAAATTTTGGGGAAATTTTTTCTAAAAGGGTTTTTCGGGTTTTCAGGGTAGATTCTGCCTGTCCTATCCCAGGCATTTTGGCCCCAGCCCTTTGCTATTTATTTCTGCCGCTTTGTATTTTTTCTTGTCAAAACCCCCATTAAAATTGGGGGGCTCCCCTTTTTCCCTTTGGGGGGTCTACTCGGGGAGTTACTTTCCTTTTTCTATTTTAGTTTTAGCCATTCTCCGCTGTGCCGGGGGTCTGGGGGCCCCTAGTACGCCCCAAAAGGCTGCTTCTAGTTGGGGTTATTTTTTGGGGGTGCAACCCTTTTTTTCCCCCAACCCCCTCTGGGGTTCGGGTCCCCTTGGGTTTTTTTTTTGCTTTCCCTTTTCCCCCTCACTACTAAATCATAACAGATATTGGGGTACGTCTAAATTTGATGCAAGGCAGACCTTGCATGCAATGCATAAACAAACAATAAGGGAGTACCAACTTCCTAATAATGGGAACGTTGCTTTCAGGTGGCCACCCTGTACAGCTCTTCTAAGGGGTATTGGGGTGGCTCTTCTAAGGGGTATTGGGATGGCTCTTCAAAGGGGTATTGGGGTGGCGTTCGAGTAGATGAAAGAGGTTTAGGGTGCTGACTCCCCATATGATATTGTCAAGAACTGGCATCGTCAATTCAAATGTGGTCGGACTTCGGTGCAAACAGATCCACTTCCAGGGTGACCCCACTCTGTTGATGAACAAGTAAAGTTCGCGATTTTAGAAAATAGAAGCATAACCATTCACGACCTAGCCCAAAATGTCAAGATTAGTGTGGGGTCCGTGGAAAAAATACCATGAAATACCATAATAAAGGCTCTTTGCTAAAACACGTTGGTTGTTCATCCAAGGTTCTGTTGACCAGTAGTGATGGGCGAGCACTAGAATGCTTGGGTGCTTGTTGCTCGTGTCGAGCAGAAGGGAATACTCGGGTACTCAGACAGAACAACAAGCCCAATGTAAGTCTATGGGAGACGCGAGCATTGTTTATGGGGAGGAGTCCCGAGGAGAGAATTTGCATATTCCAAGTGCCTTCGGGGATAAGTGAAGAATCTCCGCAAGCTCAAGGAACACTGGATTTTGGCTGTTGCAGCTGAAAGGAGGACATCAGTAAACCAGGGGAGAAGTCCCGAGGAGAGAATTTGCATATTCCCAGTGCCTTCTGGGATAAGTGAAGAGTCTCCGCGAGCTCAAGGAACACTGGATTTTGGCCGTTGCAGCTGAAAGGAGGACATCAGTAAACCAGGGGAGGATGGAAAATCTTGAAAAATTAGATTCTCAAAGCACAATTGTTAACAATTCCGAAAAGAGTGAAGAATGGGAAGCATTTAAGGAAACCAGGATGGATAAACACAGAACTTAAACACATGCTAAAAAGGAAGAAAGAAATGTTTATCAAATGGAAAGAGGGAGGCATATCTAAAGAAGAATATAATGCCGTCTGCAGAACCTGCAGGGCACAAATCAGATTATCTAAAGCTGACAATGAATTAAGGCTTGAAAGTGACATCAAAAGCAACAAAAAAGGATTTTAGGGATACGTCAAAAGTAAAAGAAAAGTAAAAGATGCTATAGGATTTTTACAGGATGAAAATGATGAAATGGTAAGACAGGATGTTGTGTAGGCTGAACTGTTAAATTCCTATTTTGCATCTGTTTTCTCTCAGAAAGGAAATGTAACATCAACTGATCTTCACTGTCCTATTAAAGGAATAGAAGAATCCAGGATATCTATAAACAGAAAGACAGTGAGGAAACACTTAGCTAACCTAAATGAATTTAAGTCTCCAGGTCCAGATGAATTACACCCCAGAGTACTGAAGGAGATACCAGAAGAAATTCTTGAACCACTGTCCATAATCTTTGAAAATTCTTGGAGAACAGGAGAAGTCCCAGAAGACTGGAGAAGAGCAAATGTTGTTCCTATCTTCAAAAAGGGGAAGAAGGTGGACCCAGGGAACTACAGGCCGGTGATTCTGACTTCTATACCAGGAAAGATCTTTGAACAAATTATTAAAGAACACGTATGCAAGTACCTGGATAAGAATGAAGTGATTAAACAGAGTCAGCATGGGTTTGTAACTAATAAGTCATGTCAGACTAACTTAATTTCCTTCTATGACAGAATCACTGAGTGAGTGGATCAGGGAAATGCTGTGGATATAGTATATCTTGACTTCAGCAAAGCATTTCACAAAGTATCTCACACAATCCTTATTGAAAAAATGACTAGGTATGGAATGGACAAGGCAACTGTTAGGTGGATTCATAACTGGCTTAGTGATCGGACCCAAAGAGTGGTCGTAAATGGCTGCACATCCAGTGAATTGAGGGTAAACTGATCAAATTTGCTGATGACACAAAGCTAGGAGGGGTACTAATACTAGAGAAGAGAGGACAGGATTCAAAAAGATATAAATAAACTGGAGCAGTGGGCAGCAACTAACAGAATGGATTTTAACAGGGAAAAATGCAAAGTACTACATCTGGGCAATAAAAATGAAAAAAGCATATACAAAATGGGAGGAATAGGGCTAAGTAACAGCACATGTGAAAAAGACTTGGGTATACTAATTGATCACAGACTGAACATGAGTCAACAGTGTGATGCAGCAGCAAAAAGGCAAATGCAATTCTAGGATGTATCAACAGAAGCATACAGTCTAGATCACGTGAGGTCATTATTGCCCTCTACTCCTCCAGGTCAGACCTCATCTGGAATACTGTGTCCAGTTTTGGGCACCACATTTAAAAAAGACATCAACAAACTGGAGCAAGTTCAGAGAAGAGCCACCAGAATGGTGACCGGTCTGCAAACCATGTCCTATGAGGAACGGTTGCAGGATTTGGGAATGTTTAGCTTGCAAAAAAGAAGACTGAGAGGAGACTTAATAGTTGTATACAAATATCTCAAGGGCTGTCACATTGTAGAAGGATCATCTTTATTCTCATTTGCACAAGGAAAGACTAGAAGCAATGGGATGAAACTGAATGGGAGGAGACACAGATTAGATATTAGAAAAAACTTTTGACAGTTAGGGTGATCAATGAGTGGAACAGGCTGCCACGAGAGGTGGTGAGTTCTCCTTCAATGGAAGTCTTCAAACAGAGGCTGGACAGACATCTGTCTGGGATGATTTAGAGAATCCTGCTTTGAGCAGGGGGTTGGAACAGATGGCCCAGGAGGTCCCTTCCAACTCTACTATTCTATGATTCTATGATCCCCCGGGGGGTCCTTTTAAGGTCTAAGTGCATCTGAAAATGATGGAAACACTGCTCAAATGACACTGGGACATCATGGGATCGCCCCTGGACGCATTCTTGATTTTTAGTTCACAGCTTTAAACAATGTTGCCAGAGTTTCATGACATTTTTACCGATGTACCAAAAAAAAAAAAACGAGACCAAAACTGATTTTGGTGGGAAATATGTTAAGGTACATCCTTTCCAGGTTAATGACTTGTATATAAGGCAAAATAATTAACCCCAGACCAAAATTTTCCTCCACCACTTGGGCTATGTTCAGCGTTTTTGAAGCGTTTTTCTACTTTAATATTGATTTCAACCAAAACAAATGCATTTACTGAGAAATGTCATAGTAACATTTAACAACGCTCGCTGGCCATGTGGTGTATGACACATAAGCAGACACATCTTGTTTCATTTATGAAGGAGGGACTCTTAAAGTCACAGAGTATTTTTTACTGGGGCATCAGGCAGCATTAATCTGCTTAAAGGGCCATTATTAAACAGTGGGTCTCCTAAATTTTATAGCCTATGCTGTGAGTGGATAGGGTGCCAAGAATTACGACGCACCCCAATACCCCTTTCACTAGATGTCCAGTAGGGCTTACATAAAAAATGTTGCATTGAACGCAAGGGCTGTCCTGCCCGCATAGGGCGCCGTTCACACAAGGATACTGCACAGTGTCCGGTTCACAGCCTATTAATTACGCCCCTACTATTTGACTCTATGCGGGCCTCTATTGTGCAATTGCATTCTGAGCAGTCTCCCCCTCCTTGATTGGGTATGTGGAGAGTGGCTGTTTAATCTGGTATTTTGCACCTGTGCTGCTAACATATTGCTTTATGGGCTGGCTGCACCCTGTAGTGCATTTGTTCTGAGATCTGGGCAGGTGAGTTTTGCTGCCTTTTTGTGCTGTTTATATTAAGCCCAGGAAAATCCACCTCACATTGATAATTTTGTCTTTCCATTCTGTTTATTTTTGCATTGACTGCAAGGCCTGCCCTGCTACCAAGCCATATGCAACCCAATAAGCCTTTGAACCCAGGTACTGGATGGGCCCAGGAAAATCCACTTCACATTATTCATTTTGTTCTCCCATAATGTTTTTTTTTTGCATTGCCTGCAAGGCCTGCCCTGCTACCAAGTCATATGCACCCCAAAAAGCTTTTAAACCCACATACTGGATGGGCCCAGGAAAATCCACTTCATATTATTCATTTTGTCCTCCAATTCTGTTTTTTTTTGCATTGACTGTAAGTCCTGCCCTGCTACCAAGTCTTATGCACCCCAATAAGCCTTTGAACCCAGGTACAGAATGGGCCAAGGAAAATCTACTTCACATTATTCATTTTGTCCTCCCATTCTGTGTTTTTTTTTGCATTGACTGCAAGACCTGCCCTGCTACCAAGTCATATGCACCCCAATAAGCCTTTGAACCCATATACAGGATGGGCCCAGGAAAATCCACCTCACATTGATCATTTTGTCCTCCCATTCTGTTTATTTTTGCATTGACTGCAAGGCCTGCCCTGCTACCAAGTTATATGCACCCCAATAAGCCTTTGAACCCAGGTACTGGATGGGCCCAGGAAAATCCACTTCACATTATTCATTTTGTCCTCCCATTCTGTTTTTTTTGCATTGACTGTAAGACCTGCCCTGCTACCAAGTCATATGCACCCCAATAAGCCTTTGAACCCATATACAGGATGGGCCCAGGAAAATCCACTTCACATTATTCATTTTGTCCTCCCATTCTGTTTTTTTTGCATTGACAGCAAGGCCTGCCCTGCTACCAAGTCATATGCACCCCAATAAGCCTTTGAACCCAGGTACTGGATGGGCCCAGGAAAATCCACTTCACATTATTCATTTTGTCCTCCCATTCTGTTTTTTTTGCATTGACTGTAAGGCCTGCCCTGCTACCAAGTCATATGCACCCCAATAAGCCTTTGAACCCACATTGTAATGTATGTAGTACAGTTCATATAGCGTCTTGTGCTTGGGTGCGATGAACATACATGAGACACAGGTTTGATATAGACAGTCTTGTATTACTTCATACAAGTTGGCAAAATAGTCACACAGTTTGCAGACACAGAAGCAGGAGACACAGCAGGCCAGAGTAATCTAAGCTCAGCAATCACTCTCCACAACAGGTTCAGGATCTTCTTCTCTGTTACCGTAAGTCCATGCAAACGTGGGTCTTTCAAAGAGCAGGGTTCAGAGTCCACAAGTGCTTCAGAGTTCCTCAGTAGGAATAGCTGGAGTACAAGGTCCAAGGCTTCAGGAGTCAGATCACAGGTTCACTGCAGGCTAGATTCTGAAGCACTGATTGCTCAGCTGTGGCTGCTTAAGAAGCAAAAGGAGAGAATCAGGGCGGGAACATGCAAGCTGGAAACTCCATATTGACTGAGGGCAAGATAGCTACAGCAAGACAGAAAGTAAAATGGCTGACGAACAAACTGAGTTTCAGGAACATGTACACAGAACCTTACATTACTCCCCCCTTAGGGACAACCTCCGGATGACCTCAGACCAGGCTTGTGTGGGTACCTCTGATGAAACTGACGGAGCAAGCGAGGAGCATTAACGTTATTGACTGGTTCCCATGAGTTGTCCTCCACTGGGTAGCCCTGCCATTTAATCAGATATTGTAACTGATTTCTATACAACCTGGAATCTAAAATCCTTTCCACCACAAATTCTTCCTGACCATCGACTAGCACTGGGTCAGGGCAAGGAGAAGAACGTCCAGGAAACGTATTGGGTGTCGCAGCCTTTAGTAGGGATACATGAAAGACAGGGTGGATTCTCATAGTTCTGGGCAGTTGAAGACGACAAGCAACGGCACTTATAATTTTACTGATTTTATAGGGTCCAATGTACTTATGTCCCAACTTAGACGATGGAATCCTTAACTTAAGATTTCTGGTTGACAGCCAGACCAAGTCTCCTACCTTGAAAGCTGGTGCAGGTTTACGAAATTTATCTGCTGCTTTCTTGTACCTTTCCTGAGCCGATTCCAGATTCTCCTTTAGAAGATCCATATTCTTCTGTAAAGACGTGATTCTTTCAGCCACTGCTGGTAAAGGCGTTTCTATGGGAAATCGTGGTAGAATGTTAGGATGATAACCTAGATTAGAGTAAAAAGGAGACTGCTTAGTGGAGGCACTCTGAGAGTTGTTATAAGAGAACTCAGCTAATGGAAGTAGATCCACCCAATCATCCTGTAGGTGGCAGATAAAGCAGCGGAGATACTGCTCCAGGGTTTGATTGGTTCGTTCGGTCTGTCCATTAGTCTGGGGATGAAAAGCAGAAGAAAGGTTTACTTTAATGTCCAATGCTGCACAGAAATTTTGCCAAAACCTAGAAGTGAATTGCATCCCTCGATCCGAAATAACCTCATCCGGTACTCCATGTAAGCGAAACACATCTTTAATCATCAAATCTGATGTCTGTTTTGCAGTGGGTAAGCCGACACAAGGGATAAAATGAGCTGCCTTTGTTAGACGGTCAACCACCACTAGAATGGTGTTCTTCCCTTGAGAGGTTGGTAACTCCACAATGAAGTCCATAGAAATGGATCCCCACGGGCGGGACGGGGTGGGAAGAGGTTGTAACAGACCAGTTGGTGAGGAGCGAGGTTTTGCATCTTGCACAGACTTCACATGAAGTGACATAGTTTAAAACATCCTTCCTGCAAGTGGGCCACCAAAAGAAACGAGAAAGAAATTCCTGTGTCTTTAGAATTCCTCTATGCCCAGCTATCTTGGAATCGTGAATGAGTTGCAATACTCTCAATCTGACTGTTTCAGGAATATACAGCTGTTGTCCCTGAATCCACACACCATTCTTAAAGACAAGACTTACATCCCTTGGGGGTTGTGCCAAAAAGGAATCCGCATGGTATGCTTCCTTGATTCCTTAAGTAGGTCTTGATATGAATCACTCCTAGGAATCTAGAGTCAGGAAGAATAGTCTTAGGAGGAGTAATTGGACGTGTCTCTGCTGAGTAAATCCTAGAGAGTGCATCAGCCTTTCCATTGCGCGATCCTGGTCTATAAGAAATGATAAAATTAAATTGGTTTAAGAAAAGATTCCAGTGAGCCTGGCGAGGAGTCAGGCACTTAGCCGACCTGATAAATTCAAGGTTACGATGGTCTGTCAGGACGACTATTTGCTGTGCAGCTCCCTGAAGAAGGTGTCTCCATTCTTTGAAGGCGGCAATAATGGCCAACAACTCTCTATTGCCCACATCGTAGTTCCTCTCAGCCGAAGACAACTGCTGGGAAAAGAAGGCACAGGGATGCAAGACATTCTTCTCACCTGTTCTCTGAGAGAGTATAGCTCCAACGGCACAGTCTGAAGCATCCACCTCTATTATGAAGGCAAGCTCGGGGTTGGGATGTACTAGGATAGGTGCAGTGGTAAATTTATCTTTTAGACGGGAAAATGCTTTCTGGGCTTGGGGAGTCCAGGAGAACCTAGACTCTTTCCGGGTAAGTTGGGTGATAGGTGACACTACCTCAGAGAAATTTCTAATGAAACGTCTATAGAAGTTGGCAAACCCGATGAAGCGCTGTACCTCCTTCACATTTCTAGGACTTGGCCAATCCTTGATGGCTTGGGTTTTGCTTCCATCCATACTAATTCCTTGTGTAGACAGTACATACCCAGAAATTGAATTTCGGTCCTATGGAATTCACACTTTTCAAGTTTGATGTAAAGATGATTTTGTCTTAGACGTTCCAAGACCATTCTCACATGTCCATGATGTTCCTCTGTGGAGTTAGAAAAAATTAGAATATCATCCAAATAAATCACCACGAATGTATCTAGGAGATCCCTGAAGATGTCATTCACCAAGTGTTGGAAAGTGGCTGGGGCGGTACTCAGACCAAAGGGCATAACTAGATATTCAAAGTGTCCATAGCGTGACCTGAATGCAGTCTTCCATTCATCCCCAGGTCTAATACGGACTAAGTTATAGGCCCCACGAAGATCTAGTTTAGAAAAATTTTGGCATGTCACACTCTCTCCAATAACTCAGGGATTAAAGGCAATGGATAACGGTTTCCTAATAGTAACCTTATTGAGTTCCCTATAGTCTACGCAGGGTCTCAGAGATCCATCTTTCTTCTTTACAAAGAAGATGGGTGCACCTGCAGGAGATGAAGAGGGGCGTATGAAGCCCTTGGCTAGATTTTCGTCTATGTAATCCTTTAAAGCCTTTAGCTCGGGCCCCGCCAGGGGTAGATCTTACCAAAAGGTATCTCTGCTCCAGGCAATAATTCAATTGGACAATCATATGGACGGTGAGGAGGAAGCTGGTCAGCGTTCTTCTTGTCACATAAATCCACATAGTCCTGGTATACAGCTGGTAGTTCAGGGACTGACATGGTTCCTTTAGGAACAGAGCAAGCTGAAACTTTTGGACTCATCTGTTTCTCTGGAAAGTGTAATTCCTTGGTCTCCCAGTTAATGGTAGGATTCTGAGCCTGCAGCCATGGTAGCCCTAGAATAATAGGAAAGTGGGGAGAAGAGATAAGCATAAAGGACAGTTTCTCTTGATGATCTTTACCCATAAGAACCCTCAAAGGCTCTGTTTCCTGATCCACTGGTCCAGAGGTCAGCAGGGAGCCATCCACAGTTTCCATCTGTACTGGAGTAGCCTTCTTCACTGAACGTATCCCCTGTTTCAGAGCAAAGGAGACATCCATAAAATTTCCACTTGCCCCTGAGTCGATCATAGCAGAGCTAGACACCCAAGCTGAGTCAACCCAGAGTTTGATGGAAAGAAAGCAATGAGAATTATTTTTCTTACAACTCAGCTGGGACACCGCTGAGGAAACTTGAAAAATGGCAGCGTTTACACAGTCAACGTCCTCAGAGGTAACGGAGTTTAAGTCCGAGAAATCAAGATCTGTTGCTGCAGATCTCTCTGGAGCCTGAGGCTCGGACCTGACAGATCCCCTCTCGCAACACTCACAGTGAATGAGTGCTGCAGTAGTCTTACGAGAACGGCTGGGGCAGTTTATAATGAAGTGCCCTGACTTACCACAATAGAAACATAGATTCTCCTTAAAACGATGTTCCTTGCGTGCATCACTAACCCGTCGTTGTAAAGAATCTACCTGCATGGGTTCAGGTTCAGGTTCCCGTGTAATCCTACTCAAAGGTTCCTTAGCTGGAGAGGAAGGTAGGAAAAGGTTAGTGCGATTGCTTTCGAACCATCTCTCTTGCCTGCGTTCAGTCAGACGAGTATCAATACGGATGCAGTAGTTAATAAAGTCACCTAACGCAGTGGGAGGGTCGGCACGAGCAAGTTCATCCTTAATCAGTGGAGATAACCCCTTTCGAAAAATAGATTTTTTGGCGGAACTGTCCCAGGTGGTATCAAGGGCCCATCTCCTGAAATCCAAGGCATATTCAGCTACCGAGTGCTTACCTTGGCGCAAAGCTAACATGGCTGCTTCAGCTGTTGCACCTCGATTGGGGTCATCAAACACCTGCCCCATGGCTGAAATAAAAGCATCAAGGTGATTCAAACAATCATCCTCAGTCTCAATCAGAGGGTTTGCCCACATCAAAGCCTTGTTGGTAAGCAACATAATTATAGTAAGCACCTTAGATCGTTCAGTGGGAAATTGTGAAGCATGTGCAGAAAAAAAAAGATTGCATTGATTAATAAATCCCCTGAATTTCTCACGTTCACCGCCAAAACGAAAAGGGGGCAACTTGGGAATCCCAGAACTTGGGGCTACGGCAGGAGCCTGGACTCGCTCCTCTAGAACCTCAATCCTGGCTCGCAAATCCTGGGCAGTCTGTCCAAACACTTGCAAATTGTGATTATTGAGGTCCTGTAGGTTTGTAAAACGGGTCTTTATATTCTGCAAATTTGCAAGGATATTATCAGTCACTCCGCAAAGTTCCTTTATGCGGGCCTCCATCTTCCAGATCTTTTAAGACAGGAGTACTGGAATGGTTGTGAGAAGTCACAACCACTATCATCACAGAAAGTTCAACCGGACATCTGATATCCACAGTTACAGCAGACAAAAAAGAGAAAAGAAGAAAAAAAAAAAAAAAACAATAGTGTTTACCTGTGGTAACACTGCAGAAAAAAAAACACTTAAGGGAATTGCTCACCTGGAATGGTTGTGAGAAGTCACAACCACTGTCATCACAGAAAGTACAACTGGACATCCGATATCCACAGTTACAGCAGACACAGCCTTTCCAGACCCAGCAGACACTAACGTTTGGCTTCAGAATCTTGTAATGTATGTAGTACAGTTCATATAGCGTCTTGTGCTTGGGTGCGATGAACATACATGAGACACAGGTTTGATATAGAAAGTCTTGTATTACTTCATACAAGTTGGCAAAAATAGTCACACAGTTTGCAGACACAGAAGCAGGAGACACAGCAGGCCAGAGTAATTTAAGCTCAGCAATCACTCTCCACAACAGGTTCAGGATCTTCTTCTCTGTTACCGTAAGTCCATGCAAACGTGGGTCTTTCAAAGAGCAGGGTTCAGTGTCCACAAGTGCTTCAGAGTTCCTCAGTAGGAATAGCTGGAGTACAAGGTCCAAGGCTTCAGGAGTCAGATCACAGGTTCACTGCAGGCTAGATTCTGAAGCACTGATTGCTCAGCTGTGGCTGCTTAAGAAGCAAAAGGAGAGAATCAGGGCGGGAACATGCAAGCTGGAAACTCCATATTGACTGAGGGCAAGATAGCTACAGCAAGACAGAAAGTAAAATGGCTGACGAACAAACTGAGTTTCAGGAACATGTACACAGAACCTTACACGCATATTGGATGGGCCCAGGAAAATCCACTTCATATTGTTGATTTTGTCCTTCCATTATGTTTTTTTTGCATTGACCGAAGGCCTGCCCTTCTACCAAGTCATATGCACCACAATAAGCCTTTGAACCCAGGTACTGGATGGGCCCAGGAAAATCCACTTCAAATTATTCATTTGTCCTCTCATAATGTTTTCTTTGCATTGACTGCAAGACCTGCCCTGCTACCAAGTCATATGCACCCCAATAAGCCATGGAACCCAGGTACTGGATGAGCCCAGAAAAATCCACTTCACATTATTCTTTTTGTACTCCCATAATGTTTTTTGTTTGCGCTGACTGCAAGGCCTGCCCTGCTACCAAGTCATTTGCACCCCAATAAGCCTCTGAACCCATATACTGGATGGTCACAGGAAAATTTCCTTAACATTATTCATTTTGTCCTCCCAGTCTGTTTTCTTTTGCATTGACTGCAAGGCCTGCCCTGCTACCACGTCATATGCACCCCAATAAGCCTTTGAACCCACATACTGGATGGGCCCAGGAAAATCTACTTCACATTGTTCATTTGTCCTGCCATTATGTTTTTTTTTGCATTGACTGCAAGACCTGCCCTGCTACCAAGTCATATACACCTCAATAAGCCTTTGAACCCAGGTACTGGATGGGCCCAGGAAAATCCACTTCACAATATTCATTTTGTCCTCCCATTCTGTTTTTTTTCCACTGACTGCAAGCCTGCCAGCTACCAAGTCATATGCACCCCAATTAGCACAATTCCCCCTTGGAAGAAACATGAAGGAGGGCCTTTTAACAAAAAATGTCCCATTAAAAAGGAGCGGGTCTCCTAGACTTGTAATGCCCATACCCTAACTGTTTTGGGTGGCCAACATTTTCCCCTGTGGGGTACACCTCAACCTTTTCCATAACAAGTATTTAACACCCAGCATAACCACCCACCCTTGTTAGGAATTTGACATTAGCAGCACAGAACACGTTAACCCTGGTGAGCTAGTGGTGATGGATGATGAGACGTGGAGGAAGGCCTGATTAAAAACTAGGTCTCCTACACTTGGAATGCCCATACACTTATGGGCTAGAAAAATATTTTCCCCTGTGAGGTACACCTCAAACTTTTCCATAACAAGTATTTTACGCCCAGCATAACCACCCACCCTTGTTAGGAATTTGACACTGGCTGTAGCAGCACGTATCACGTTAACACTGATGATCTAGTGGCGACGGATGATTACACGTGGAGGAAGGCCTGATTAAAGGTCCATTTTAAAGGAGAGGGTCTCCGAGACTTGGAATGCCCATACACTAAATGTATGGGCTGGCCAACATTTTCCCCTGTGGGGTACACCTCAACTTTTTCCATAACAAGTATTTAACACCCAGCAAAAACACTCACCTTTGTTAGGATTTTGACAATGGCTGTAGCAGCATGGAACACTTCAACCCTGGTGATCTAGTGGTGGTGGATGATGAGATGTGGAGGAAGGCCTGATTAAAAACTAGGCCCAATTTAAAGGAGCAGGTCTCCTTCACTTGGTATGCCCATACACTAAGTGTATATTCGGGCTAACATTTTGCCCTGTGGGGTACACCTCAACCTTTTCCATAACAAGTACTTAAGACCCAGCAAAAACACCCAACCTTGTAAGGATTTGGACAATGGCTGAAGCAGCATGGAACATGTAAAACCTGGTGATCTAGTGGATGCGGATGATGAGACATGGAGGAAGGCCTTATTAAAAACTAGGCCCATGTAACGAATGGAAGCGGAGGCAGAGGTGGTGAAGTTCACATTCGTTTTTATTTTTTAATGTGGAACCTCGAGACCGCGGTCCGGGGGGCTCCGAAGGGGGCGTGACTAATGAGCCCCGGGTACCCGTAGTAAGGCCCCTCGAACAGGACCAGAATGGAATACCCGGAGGACACAGGTGCTACCTCCAGTTAGACCCCTGACACGTGGCAGCTGTCCCAGAGGGACCAAAAGGGTAACAGGTATTTACAGAGTCTGTGGAGGGTTCTTGACGGAGAAGGGTAAGGTCCTGGTCCAGAACGGATGGTAGTAGGCTGGCTCCAGTGACCTTGTCACGGTCCACGGGTACGGATGGCTGATGGCGGAACGGGATGACACTTGCGCCAGTAATAGCCGAGATTGTCCAGGTTAGCCAGATACAGGTTAGCAATGATCTGAGGAGACAAACAGTATCAGCGAAGCACAGAGACTGCAGACGCAGCGCAGACAGATCAGGAACAGAACCGGATGTAGCAATGATAGAACACGTTGCTCCGGCACTCCCCTAATGGTGGAGTGAGCAGATATAGTACTGAGTGCGCAGCCATTGGTTAATTAGCTATTTCAAAAAATGCACGCTGCCCCTTTAAGAGAGACGGTGGGCGCGGCCTCGCGTCCTAAGCAGACTATCTGGAGGCCTGCCAGCAGCGTGCCAGGAAGTGGAGGAGGACACTGGACGCCGAAGAGCAGCTGGGGCAGGTGAGTGAGCAGAACGGAGTGCAGAGCCAGCGCTGGGACCGAGTGTAACAGCCCATACCCTGACTGTGTTGGGTGGCCAACATTTTCCCTTGTGGGGTGCACCTCAAACTTATCCATAACAAGTATATAACATCCAGCATAACCACCCACTCTTGTAAGGAATTCGACACTGGCTGTAGCAGCACGGAACATGTTGAACCTGGTGATCTAGTGGAGGCGGATGATGAGACGTGGAGGAAGGCCTTATTAAAAACTAGGCCCAATTTAAAAGAGTTGGTCTCCTACACTTGGAATGCCAATACACTAATTGTGTTGGCTGGCAAACATTATCCCCTTTAGGGTACACCTCAACCTTTTCCATAACAAGTATCTTACGCCCAGCGTAACCACCCACCCTTATTATGAATTCGACAATGGCTGTAGCAGCACAGAACATGATTACCCTGGTGATTTAGTGGCAGCGGATGATGAAACATGGAGGAAGGCCTGATTAAAAACTAGGGCCAATTTTAAGGAGCGGGTCTCCTAGACTTGGAATGCCCATACACCAAGTGTATGGGCAGGCCAACATTTACCCCTGTGGGGTACACCTAAACCTTTTCCATAACAAGTCATTTACGCCCAGCATAACTACCCCTCCTTGTTAGAAATTCGACACTGACTGTAGCAGCACGAAACACGTTAACCCTGGTGATCTAGTGGCAGCGGATGATGAGACGTGGAGGAAGGCCTGATTAAAAACTAGGCCAAATTTAAAGGAGCAGGTCTCCTAGACTTGGAATGCCCATACAATAAGTGTATGGGCTGGCCAACATTTTCTCCTGTGGGGTACACCTCAATCTTTTCCATAACAAGTATTTAACACCCAGCAAAAACACCCACACTAGTTTGGATTTTGACAATAGCAGCACAGAACACGTTAACCCTGGTGAGCTAGTGGTGATGGATGATGAGACGTGGAGGAAGGCCTGATTAAAAACTAGGCCCAGTTTAAAGGAGCGGGTCTGCTAGACTTGGAATGCCCATACACTAAGGGTATGGTCTGGCAAACATTTTCTCCTGTGGGGTACACCTCAACCTTTTCCATAACAAGTATTTAACACCCAGCAAAAACACCCACCCTTGTTCGGATTTTGACAATGGCTGTAGGAGCACGGAACACGTTAAACCTGGTGATCTAGTGGACACGCATGTTGAGACGTGAAGGAAGGCCTGATAAAAAAACTAGGGCCAATTTAAAGGAGCGGGTCTCCTAGACTTGGAATGCTCATACTGTAAATGTATGGGCTGGCAAACATTTTTCCCTTTGGGGTATACCTCATCCTTTTCTATAAAAAGTATTTAACATCCAGCAAAAACACCCACCCCTGTTATGATTTTGACAATGGCAGTAGCAGCACGGAACATGTTAACCCTGGTGATCCAGTTCCGGCGGATGATGAGACATGGAGGAAGGCCTGATTAAAAACTAGACCCAATATAAAGGAGCTGGTCTCCTACACTTGGAATGCCCATACACTCAGTGTATGGGCTGGAGAAAAATTTTCCCCTGTGGGGTCCACCTCAACCTTTTCCATAACAAGTATTTTACGCCAGCATAACTACACACACTTGTTCGGAATTTGACACTGGCTGTAGCAGAACGGAACACATTAACCCTGGTGATCTAGTGGTGGCGGATGATGAGTCGTGGAGAGAGGCCTGATTAAAAATTAGGCCCAATTTAAAGGCGCAGGTCTTCTAAACTTGTAATGCCCATACACTAAGTGTATGGGCTGTCAAACATTTTCCCCTGTGGGTACACCTCAAGCTTTCCATAAAAAGCATTTAACACCAGCAAAAACAATCACCCTTGTTCGGATTTTGACAATGGCTGTAGCAGCACGGAACAAGTTAAAACTGGTGATCTAGTGGCCGCGGATGATGACATGTGAAGGTAGGCCTGATTAAAAACTGGGCCCAATTTAAAGGAGCGGGTCTCCTAGACTTGGAATGCCCATACTGTAAGTGTATGGACTGGCAAACATTTTCCCCTGTGGGTTAAACCTCAACCTTTTGCATAACAAGCATTTAACACCCATCAAAAACACCCACCTTGTTAGGATTTAGACAATGGATGTAGCAGCATGGAACATATTAACCTTGGTGATCTAATAGCCACGGATGATGACATGTGAAGGAAGGCCTGATTGAAAAAACTAGGCCAAATTTAAAGGAGTGGGTCTCCTAAACTTGGAATGCCCATACCCTAACTGTTTTGGGTGGCCAACATTTTACCCTGTGGGGTACATCTCAACCTTTTCCATAACAAGTATTTAACATCCAAAATAACCACCCACCCTTGTTAGTGTGGAGCCCCAGCTGAGCTGGGATTCCCATATCTCCTGGAAGGGTGCACTAAAAGAGTTACCCACTAGAGGTCCTAATGCATCCACACACCTTCACCCTTCCCCTAAGACCACCAGAGGGAGCCTGATAGGCATATAAAAGGAGGGTGAAGATAGGAAGAGAGTTGAGATTTGAGAGATTGCCGAGCAGTTCAATTCAGTGAGTGAGTTCTGCTGAGTGCAGTGGGCAGTGCAGAGCAGAGCTGAGTCTGTAGCAGAGTGAGTTAAGCTCAGTTCAGTAAAGAGCTAGGAGCGTGCCGACGCTCGGAGAGCGGCAGAAGAGGCAGCCCACCAACTGCCAGTGTGTGTAATTGTGTGAGGGCCCGAGTAGGCCGAAGGCAAGTGGAAGAAGTAGTAAAAGGGCAGAGGAGCCTTACCAGCTCACCTCAACAAGTAATTACCGGACACCGGGGTCCAAGCCTATAGGGATCTCCACGACCCATTAGGAGAACACCGGAGGTCCTGGTGGACTATAGGTCCCAGGAGCACCACAGAGCTGATACGTAACCGGGCCAGGAGAACGGAGTCGAGCAGGCAGGGCACTGCAAGCAGGGACTGTGTACTTCAAGAAAAGGTCCAACCACAAGGTTAGCTGGGTGCAGGACGGAGATAAAGTTAGGCCCAGCTACATGCAGGCCAGGACTTCATTACAAAAGGCAAGAAACAAGGAGGCCATACACCTACTCAGTGGGAAAATCTGGATGTGCACCCTTCACCCTACAGCGCTCCGGGATGTGCCTGCAACATCTTCAGTAAAGGTACCAAAGCAACTTGTTTGTGTGTTCAACTTCTTACCCCTAACTGCCGGGTTCCCCTCTGTCCTGCTCCCCTATACAACTACCTGCCCTGAAGGACTTAGCCTCACCTGTGGGAGGCCTAACATCTAGCTGCACAATACTAACCCTTCAGTGGATCTGCACAGCAGCGCTGGTCACCCTGACCAGGTACTACAGGTGGCATCACAAATCCCCATACCAACATTCCTTCCCCTGTAAATATCCCACACTAAGGTGAGCGCCCAGGGCCAGGGACTGAGCTGTGTTGCCGTGACATCCCCAATAGAAGTTAATGGGCTAGGATCCGAGTACACCTACGGCCCTGGGAGGGCGACTCATCTAACTTGGCGTCACAAACAGGATTGCGTGCCCTGCAGCAACGGAGTAACTTGTGCCCGTTGCCACCGGGTACTGTGTGAATTAATAAAAGACTGTGTTTTGAATTGTGGTGAAGATTTCCAGCCATTGCTCGCCATTTACAGCGTTATCGCGTGAAAAACTAGTGGGCGTACCTGCAAAAGCGCGCTGAATCCTGGACACGCCCCCGGCGCTGACGAGGCGCAGGTCCTGCAGAGAGCTTTGTTGAACGCTCTGACGTCAGAGCTCCAGCGACACAGGTCCTTCTAGCAACTGTGCCCTGCGGAGCTGCGGCCTACAGGAGAAGGTAGGCCACGTTTCACTAGGGGGCGCAGAGATGTTGCAGCAGCAGGCCGACGAAGTGGCACAGGCCGACAGCCCCAATAACTTACCCACAGGCAGTGCTGCGCAGGCTGAAACCGCAGGCCCCTCTCCTGGGCCTGTGGCCCCGATAGTACAGCTGACACTACCATATATGCCCGGAGCAAAGTGGCTTCCCCAGTACAGCGGCAAGACAGACACCTTGTCAGGGTTCCAGCGGAAAATATGCAGCATACTGGACATGTACTCAATGTCAGAGAAGCAGAAAGCTGCAGTGGTAGTGGGACAATTGACTGGTGCTGCAGAGAGAGAAGTAGAGACTTGATCAGCTGCAAACCAGGAGTCAGTGCTTGCAATTTTCTTAAAGCTACAGATTATCTTTGAGGACCGCACTGAAACAGACCTCCGAATGAGGTTCTACCAATGTTCTCAGAGACCGGAGGACAGCATTCGGGACTACGCCTGCCGACTGCAAGGAGCCCTGCGCGCCCACAAACAGGTTATTCCCATGAGCATCACCAATGAGAATAAAATGCTAAAAGAACAATTTGTACAGGGACTGAGGTCCCAAGCGGAAAGCAGGACTGTGCGTTGGTGGTCCTTGGATCATCCTGATGCTAGTTTTGATGCTCTTAAGGCTATGGCTATAAAAGGACTGCGACCCCTGGAAACGCCCGAGATGGCAACCCAGCGTCACCTGGGGGAGGCCACTCTAACGCCAGCAGCATCCACCTTTCCCCCGCTGGTTGCTGAAGCCAAAGCGCAGGCAGCGCCCCCAACTGAGCTGGACTGTTTGCGCTTGGAAGTGTGCCAGCTGACCAAAAACCTACCCACTGTAATGAGTGCCCTGCAACTGCGGACGGAAACAGAAGGAAAGATCCTGCTAGCCGACTGCCCGGAGAATGTCCCCTGGATGAACCGGAGGAGAAGGAGGACGTCGCCACCCCCAGGAAGGACCAACGACCAGCGCCATCCTCACAGAGGGATCATCTGCTACCGCTGCCAGAAGGAAGGTCTCATCGCCCGACAGTGTCCTTTAAACGAGCAAACCCTGGGTCCGAGGGCCAGCACCCAGGAATAGACTCACCAGGCCCCTCTGATTGGAACCGCAGGTTTGTGGGAGGAAGACTGTTATGATCTGCTACTAGCACTAAGGAAAGAAGGGAGGTCTGTCCCTACAATAGAACTAAGCTGGATCCCTACGATGTAACGGGGAACCTGATCCTGCGATCAGACCCACTAAAGTCCTCAGCTAGTCTGAACGAAGACCTATAGATGTGAGGGAGGGATCCCTACAAGGACTAGGGACTGGGAGAAAAGATGGACACCTCCTAACAGAAGTTGTAGGAGCAAAAGGCAAAACAAAGAACATAGAACATAGAGGTCAAAAGACCAAGCAAAAACTGTCTGAGTTAGGTAACAAAGCACCTGCCTAGCTTAAGAATATAAGTTACAATGAAGTCCAGCAAAGCCAGAAGGGTGGAGCCGGATTAAATAGGCCACAGAGGTCATGTGACCAGCTAAATAAAGAAAAACTAACAGGAGAGTTCTAACAGTACCCCCCTTCTAAGAGGATCCTCCGGATCCCCTAGGACCCGGCTTATCCGGAAACCTCTTGTGAAAAGCTTTGACAAGTCTGGATGCAGAAACATAATCCGCCCTCACCCATGAGTTATCCTCGGGTCCGAAACCCTTCCAAGCGACGAGATACTGCAAACTCCTTCTATACCGTCTAGAATTTAGGATGCGAGAAATTTCATATTCCCCGTCCTCCACCACCGGGGAACAGTGGCAGCGGAGTCTCCATCCGACACATCAGCTCTTTTCAACAGAGAAACATGAAACATTGGATTAATTTGCCAGGAGGTAGGAACCTCCAATCTAACAGCCGATTGGTTAACAACCTGAAGCACCTTAAAGGACCCTACAAACTTGGGACCCAATTTTTTAGAAGGAATCCTCAACCTCAGATTCTTAGAGGATAACCAAACCATGTCACCAATAGCAAACAAAACCTCTTGCCGTTTCCTATCAAAGTACCCTTTAGATTTTCTGTTAGCCTTCTGAAGATTACCACGCACATCCGTCCAAACTCTCTCCAAATCACCAGAAAAATTTTCCTCTTCAGGCACGGCCGATACCAATTTGGAGAATGACCCAAACGACGGATGTCTTCTACTACAACAAAAAAAAGGCGAACAACCAGCAGAGGAGAATGTATGATTGTTAAGAGCAAATTCAGCAAGTGGCAGAAACTCAGACCACCCCTCTTGATTGTCTGCCACAAAACAACGCAAGAACTGCTCAACATCCTGGTTTTTCCTTTCTGTCTGGCCATTAGACTCAGGATGATATCCGGATGAAAACGACAAATGAACTCCCAACCTGTCACAAAAGGCACGCCAAAAACGAGCCACGAACTGAGGTCCCCTATCAGAAACAATGTCAGTAGGAACACCATGTAGTCTGACAATTTCCTTGACAAAGGCCTTAGCGAGAGTCTTAGTGCAGGGCAGTTTGATGAAAGGAACCAAGTGACACATCTTGCTAAAACGGTCCACGACCACCCAGATGACAGTGAAACCCTCAGAGGGGGGAAGGTCAGTAATAAAGTCCATAGCCAAATGTGTCCAAGGTGCACTAGGAACCTCCAGAGGGCAAAGCAACCCCGCAGCAGAAGTATGTGAAGACTTAGATCTAGCACACACAGTACACTGACGCACCCACTTAATGATTTCTTTCTGCCATCCAGGCCACCGAAAAAATGCGACCCACAAGTCTCTTGGTCTCAGAGATTCCAGGATGACCTGCCAACCGAGACTAATGACACTCCACAAACAAATCTCTTCTAAAGGTCCCAGGCACAAACAACCTCCCATGGGGAGTGTTAGATGGGGCATTCTCCTGTGCTTTAAGAATCTCATCTTCCAACACAGAGTCCAAAGCAACAATCACAACCCCTTCTTGTAAAATGTTCTCCTCCTCCTCAGTACCAATCATGGGAGAAAAACTGCGAGACAAAGCATCAGCTTTCACATTCTTAGTACCTGGGATGTAAGTGACAGAAAAATTAAACCGCGAGAAAAACAGTGCCCATCTAGCCTGACGGGCATTCAAGCGTTTGGCAGCATCCAGATAGATCAGATTTTTATGATCCGTGAAAACCTGAACGGGAAATTCAGCACCTTCCAAGAGATGCCGCCAGTGTTCAAATGCGAGTTTAATGGCCAATAATTCCGATTACCAATATCATAATTCAGTTCAGTCTCAGAAAATTTTTTTGAAAAAAAAGCACAAGGATGTACTCCATCCGTGTTTTCCTGAGACAACACCGCGCCGACCCCACAGAAGAAGCATCAACCTCAACCAAGAACGGTTTAGTCACATCAGGCTGCATAAAGATGGGAGCAGAGCTGAAGCTCTCCTTTAAAAACACAAAAGCTTCAATGGCCTCAGTAGTCCACTGAACTGCATTAGCACCTTTCCTGATGAGATCGGTCAGTGGTTTGACAATAATAGAAAAAATTTTAATGATTTTTCTATAATAATTGGCGAAACCCAAAAACCTCTGTAATGATGTCAAACAAATAGGCCTAGGCCATTCCTGCACAGCTTGAACTTTCACCAGGTCCATCTCAAAACTTTCGCTGGAGATAATGTAGCCCAAAAAACTAATTCTCTGTACAGCGAACTCACATTTCTCCAGCTTAGCAAAAAGCGAATTGTCCATTAACAACTGTAATACCTCACGCACACTCCGCCAATGAGACTCCAGATCCGGTGAATAAATCAAAATGTCATCCAAATACACAACCACACTTTTGCCGATCAAAGGTCTAAGGATGTCATTAATAAGATTCTGAATAAATGCAGGAGCGTTGGTAAGACCAAAAGGCATAACCAGATTCTCAAAATGCCCCACAGGAGTGTTAAACGCAGTCTTCCATTCGTCACCCTCCTTCATGCGCAACAAATTGTATGCCCCCCCGAAGATCAATTTTGGAAAACCACTTGGCCCCCACTAACTGGTTAAACAAATAAGGAATCAATGGCAGTGGGTAAGGATTGCGTACAGTAATTTTATTAATCTCACAAAAGTCCAAACAAGGACGTAAACCGCCGTCCTTTTTTTAACAAAAAAAAATCCAACAGCCACAGGAGACTTAGAAGGTCTAATGTGACTGGTGGCCAAGCTTGTCTGTATGTACTCCTCCAAAGCCTTTCTCTCAGGAATAGTTAAATTAAATAAACGACTTTTAGGAAGAGTCGCTCCAGGGACAAATTCAATAGTACAATCATAGTCTCTATGAGGGGGCAAAATCTGCGATTCCTTCTCAGAAAAAAACTTTCCAAAAATCCTGAATAGGTACAGGTAATTCCCCTTTATCCACAGCAGCAATACGCCCGTTACAACATTTGTCATAACACTTGGGGCTCCAGGACTTAATTTCATTGGTAGACCAGTCCAGTACAGGATTGTGTAATTTTAACCAGGGTAACCCCAAAATCACTGGAGAAGGCAAATTATTCAAAACTACCAAATCCAAATTCTCTTGGTGAACACCATTAATAGTGAGAGGAAATTCACAGATCTTGTGAGTAACATTCTTCAAGGGAGAACCAGCAACAGAAACCACAGCAATAGGGGATGACAAAGGTTTAGGTTTTAATTTAAGTTTTTCCAAGAATTCCCCATCAATCACATGCAGAGTGGAACCACAATCGACAAATACCCGAAAATCCATTAATTCTTCCTGAGCAGCAGTAGTAGTGGCAGAAAGAAAAACGCCCTTAGTATTTAAACAGGCTATACGGGCAAAACTGAACTTTTTTTTTTCTTTGTTCATACGAAGAACACAGTTCTTAATGAAATGGTCAGATTTGCCGCAATAAAAGCACAAACTTTCAGAAAACCGGCGGTCTTTTTCCTGAGAGCGAGATGCCATTGCTCCGATCTCCATCGGCTCTCCAATGTCAGAACAGAAACTCTCAAGACGTGGAGCTGACATGGCAGAGGATTTACTCTCATTAACCCTTGCACGCAGTCTCCTATCCACCCGTATGGCTAATTGCATAGCCTCTTGCAAGTTACCAGGTATGGGATAAGCAATCAGCAAATCTTTAACCCTTTCACTTAGCCCTGCAAGAAATAAACTTTTCAAAGCTGAATCGTTCCACCCCACCTGAGTAGACCATCGACAGAAGTGAGTACAGTATTTTTCCACATTACCTGATCCCTGTCTCAAACGTCTCAATTCTGTCTCAGCTGATGAAACACGATCAGGATCGTCATATAATAACCCCAAAGCAGAAAAAAAATTATCCACTGATCTAAAGCATGGATCACTAGGTTGCAGAGAAAAGGCCCAGTCCTGAGGTTCTTTGCGCAAAAGTGACATTATGAACCCTATGCGCTGAGATTCATCACCAGAGGATCTGGGTCTCAAACGGAAATACAACAAGCAAGCATTTTTAAAAGAAAAAAAATCTTGTTGTTCACCAAAAAATAAATCAGGCAAACGTACCTTTGGCTCCATGAAATGTGCACCAGAACAACTACTCACGCGTTGCTGGATCTCAGCCACCTCCAGAGAGAGTCCCTGCAGGCGTTGAGCCAAATCCTGAACCGACACCATGATGAAAACTGGAAATCTTTCCTTAGAGATAATTTTGGGCTGGACTTACTGTTATGATCTGCTACAAGCACTAAGGAAAGAAGGGAGGTATGTCCCTACAATAGAACTAAGCTGGATCCCTACAATGTAAAGGGGAACCTGATCCTGCGATCAGACCCGCTAAAGTCCTCAGCTAGTCCGAACGAAGACCTATAGATGTGAGGGAGGGATCCCTACAAGGACTAGGGACTGGGAGAAAAGATGGACACCTCCTAACAGAAGTTGTAGCTGCAAAAGGCAAAACGAAGAACATAGAACATAGAGGTCAAAAGACCAAGCAAAAACTGTCTGATTAAGGTAACAAAGCACCTGGCTAGCTTAAGAATATAAGTTACAATGAAGTCCAGCAAAGGCCACAGAGGTCATGTGACCAGCAAAATAAAAAAAAACTAACAGGAGAGTTCTAACAAAGACCATTCCTGTCCATCATACTGGATGGAATCGCAATACCTGCCCTGCTGAACAATGGATCTTAGGTAACCATCATACCTGATATCCTTTATAACAGGTTCTGGTCCATGGACAGTCTCCAACCCCCAAATCCTGACTTTGCAATATACGCTTCTAACAGCCTCCCTCTTGACTTACTGGGGGCTAAAAATGTAGACGTAAAAGTGGGGAGAGTGGAGCTAAAGGATCAGGGACTTCTTGTAGTGAAGACTGTGTGAGACAGTGAAGGAATATGTGGTGAATGAGGTGTATATTTCACCTAAGTACCTTGCTGACTGGTATGAGCGAAATGTGTGGCTTTGTAAACCTGGTGGTAAAGAAAGGTCACTACACCTGCCATTCAGTACACGCTTGCAGCTCAGACCTGAATCCACTCAGGTGTTGATTAGGAAGCCAGAAGTAGGTGCTTGTGAGCACAGTCAGGGAGCTCATTCAGTCTGGACAAGGGGTCCAGACACAGAAGGTGTCTCCAAGAGTGTGGGAGCTGTCTTTAGCCCGGACACAGGGAGGTGTCCTGGCACAAGGAAGCAGTCTCTAAGAGTGTGAGCTATCTCAGTCTGGGTGCAGGAAGTACCCCGGACACAGGAGTAGTCGCAGTGAGAATCCGTGCGAATAGCGACTGAATAGGAGGTGACCTCTCTCAAGTCTGGACATTGGAGTTGCCTTCAGACATAAAGAGGAGTGTCTGTGAAACTCCATACTGGTAACATATATCATATGTGTTGTTTTGGGCACAGACTGGTAGAGTCTGGGTCCCGGATAGAGAGGGCCATCTATCTAAGTGTAATTTAGTGGCTAGACAAGCCCAGGTTTTCTGTTTATGATTTGTTTTTATCTGTGTGCTGTGGACTTTAATAAAACTGGTTGCGGCCAGTTTTCACCAAACTGCTGTCTGAATTAACTGTTTCCGTGCCATTCTGTCTACCCAGACAGCGATCCTAGAGCTAAACCCCCCCGGAAAGCTTACAATTGGCGGAGAATGCTGGGGCAGCGCAGGGCCTGGTACAGTTAGTGCTGGAGTGTGCATGCAGCACAGTGGCGAGAGACAGCATTAAAGGTGAAGTCTATTGAAATAGCAACAGAAAAAAAAAAAAAAAAAGTGTGTCAGCAGAAACGTCTGTTTGGAGCAGTCTTGGAGAGACAGTGGCCCTGATAGGGTCTGCAGAAAGAAAATGTATGCACAGCAAAGCTGAACTTGTTGTGAAAATGACTGTGGAATGTGCAGCAGCAAAAGAAAAGTTTGTGGAGCAGTCTTAAAGAGACAGTAGCCCTAATAGACTTTGCAAAAGAAAAAAAAAAAAAAAAGTGGATGCACAGCAAGGCTGAATTTTCTGTGGGAAAAAAAGCTGTGTAGTGTGTATGTCTTGAGTGAAGACTGCCGTTGTTAAGACAGAGAAGTCTGACAGCATGGATGACAGCATGGAGGCGCTGTTTGAACAAATGGCACAAGTTAATGTGCAACATAAAACTGCCGTGGTTGAGACAGATGAGTCCGGCAGTATGGAGGAGCTCATTGAGTACCTGGCCCAGGCCCAGCGAAGCATGGAGCGGAGCATGGAGCAGCAGCGCCTGCAGCACCAGCAGCGCATGCAGGAGGACCGGCAGCAATTCCTGCAGCAGCAGCAGGAGAATAACCGGTTATTTATTGAGCAGATGACAGCACCAAAAAAGGATTTCGGTGCCGCGTCCCGAAGTAATGTTGTGAAGGCACCGGCGTTGTCCGCTATAAAGAAGGCGGTAAGACGGTCCTTGAGAAAAATGACACCTCGTGATGATGTGGAGGTATATCTTACTAGGTTTGAGAGACTGGCAGAGAAGGAGAATCTGCCACTATCTGAATGGGCCATGGCGGTCGTACCCTATCTGATTGGGGAACCCCAAAAAGTCTGGGCTGACCTGAGCAAGCAGGACAGCGAAGACTATGCCAAGTTGAAAGCGGCGATTCTTACCCGGCTGGGTGTTACGGTGACAGCCCGTGCCAGGGGAGTTCGTGACTCGAGATACAGTTGGGAGTCTGCAGTCAGCAGGCCTGATTATGGAGTTGAAAAGGTGATAGTGGACCGCTACACCCAAGCACGTCCTCCTGAGGTACAGCCGTCTGAGAGGTCATCACTTCGGAGTTCCCGGACGCTGAACTCTCGCGGTAAGAGCGTTCCAGCTGTTGGGGACATGGGGTATGCTGATAAGCGGGTTCAGGCCCGAGGGGACATGTGGGTGGGAGAGTGTGATGGACAGTGTTGGAGCTGGCGTGAAATTGCAGCCAACTGTCCAATAGAGGGGGAGCCTATGTGTTGTGATGTTGGCAGATCCCTCTCTCCCTGCGCAGAGCCTGTGTGTATGTCCACCTCAGCCGAAGAGACTGGACCACAGGGGTCCCCGGTGGTTGTAAGTGACTGCCCAGCACAGGCCCTCTTGGACTCAGAGAGTCCAGTGACTTCCGTATGTGACAGTCTGAGTGATAGGGACTTCATCCCTGATAAGCACCTGAGTGTGGTGTACATCCATGAAGACACCAAAGTCTACCCAGAGACTGCCGTGGACTTGGTCCCCAAACTCGGGGAGGTTTCATATGAAGTAGGGGTAGTGAAGACCCTGGTGCACCCCGTTATATTGGGTAATGACTTTCCCCGGTCTAAGGATCTCTGGGGAAAAATGTTTCTGATGGACAGTGTGATGAAGCTCCTACTGAGGGTGCGCAGTCCCGAGGGGCGGAACACAATGCTAGTGGGCCGTTAAACTTATGTGATAATGATGATGACCATGATAATATTGATAATGATAATGATGATCATGATAATGATGATGACCATGATGAGGATGCTGATATTGATAATGATGATAATGCTAATCATAATAGTGATGATACTGATGATGACCGTGATAAAGATGACATTTCTTTGCAGGTGATGTTGGGAGACGAGGATGGTGGTTCTCGGGAACTGAGTGTCCCTGACCTGCCTGGCTCCTGTGACAATTTTGGGAGTGAGCCGGTGCGAGACCCCACTCTTAAAACGGCACAGGAAAATGTAATTGTTCTGAATGAGGTTCCCCAAGAGCCTGGCTCTGAGGAGAGGTTTCCTCATGCTGCCATGAACAATAACCTATTGTATAGGGACACTGAAGTCCAGGGAGAGGTCGTAAGTCAGCTCCTGGTATCTGAGCTATATGGAAGTATAGTGCTGGGGTTATCACATAGTCACATACTTGAGGGACCAGATGGTGAAGTTAATGTTGTGGATGACATGTTAACTAAGGTTCCAGATCAAGATGTGAATGAAAATGAATTGTATAACCCTGACAGTGAGCAGGATGTGAATGAAAATGAATTGTATAACCCTGACAGTGAGCAGGATATGAATGAAAATGAATTGTATAACCCTGACAGTGAGCAGGATGTGAATGAAAATGAAGTGTATAGCCCTGACAGTGAGCCAGATGTGGCTGAGAAAAAGGGGTCAGATAGTGATAGTGAATTATCTGATGACCATAAAGCAACCAGTGCAAATGAGGAAGGCATGGTAGCAGAGGAGGTTGAGAGTCCTGAGAAGAAAGCTGATGCTGACCTTACAGCCAGACAGAAGATGGCATCTGAAGATGTTTTACAGTTGGCCGGTTCCCTGGCGAAGACTAAGGTGAAAGGAGGAGAGCTGAGCTTTAAAGGCAGGACTCTGAAACTGAACACAGCACAAGTGGATGCTGTTGAAGATGAGAAGTTGTCAGTGTGTGGTGTGGATCTGCATCATGCCAAGGACTCAGAAGGTGATGCTGCAGAGGTGGAGAAAGCCATGGAAGTGGTGGACACCAGGCCAGGTGCCTCACCAGAGGCTGATGTCTCAAGTGAAGCTGTGAGGAACAAGACTGAAGATGTGGGGAATGACTCTGCCCTGGAATATGTTTCTGTTGGAGACAGCGGCGTGGACGGTGTACTGTCCGGATCCGTGGCTGCGACTCGCGAAGCTCGGGCCGGAAGTTCGGCGCCCGGTGCGCCATCGGAGTTCTCGAGCGACCCAAAGGATCTGGATAAATCCCAAGATGAGATTTTGAGACCTCGGGTTGGCCTTGGTGAGCTCAGGCGCATTTTCATGGAGTCTACACTTGAACCACGTCCCAGTGAGTGGGAGGGGCGATGTGTCGCTCGTTGCCGCTGCAGATACACGGAGCTCAGGTGGGATGCAGAACATGGTGGAAAAGAAGACTGATGGTAGGGCTTCTGAGCATGTCCTACCAGAAGAGCCTGAAGAAAGGGCCGAAGACGTAAAGGACATCCAACAACTACAGGAGAAGATGCGTAGCCATGAGGATCTCCTGGAGAAAGAAGTAAGAGCTCTGAGTCTTATGCAAAGTGAGCCTGTACCAGAAGAGGATAAATTATGTGTACCGACCAAGAAAAACGATCAGCTCCCTCTACAGTGCCAATCGTTTGAACAGTGTGGCTCGGAATGGTCAGAGACCATGACAGAGGCGCTTGGGTTCTGTGAGGTAGAATTTATGAATCAACTGATATTTAAGAAAGTAGATGTGCTAAAGAAAGTTCAGGGGGAATTAGAGAAAACCCCTATACCTCCTGTGACAGTTGGTGACACAGGGTCAGTGCCCCAAAAACAGGAGGTACGAAAGTTTCTGAGGAAGAATCAGCAGAGCTGTTCTGACGTGCCTGGTCGTACTTATCTGGTGAGCCACTATACCGAGACTGAGGCTGGCACTAAAGTCAAGATGAAACAGTGCAGGATACCCGAGGCCCGCAGAGAGTATAGGCCTGGGAGGGTACAGGGTAGTGCGGATGCTTCAGATGAAGAGAAAAACTGATGTTGGCTATGACAGTGGTGAGGATGAAGCTGATGAGGGCCATGACTGGTCCAGAGTTCACTGTCTCTGTTGGATTGTTGACCAGCCCTCCGGTCTGGATGACCAGCCCTCCGGTCTGGAGAAGAGGGAGGGGATATGTGAGACAGTGAAGGAATATGTGGTGAATGAGGTGTATATTTCACCTAAGTACCTTGCTGACTGGTATGAGCGAAATGTGTGGCTTTGTAAACCTGGTGGTAAAGAAAGGTCACTACACCTGCCATTCAGTACACGCTTGCAGCTCAGACCTGAATCCACTCAGGTGTTGATTAGGAAGCCAGAAGTAGGTGCTTGTGAGCACAGTCAGGGAGCTCATTCAGTCTGGACAAGGGTCCAGACACAGAAGGTGTCTCCAAGAGTGTGGGAGCTGTCTTTAGCCCGGACACAGGGAGGTGTCCTGGCACAAGGAAGCAGTCTCTAAGAGTGTGAGCTATCTCAGTCTGGGTGCAGGAAGTACCCCGGACACAGGAGTAGTCGCAGTGAGAATCCGTGCGAATAGCGACTGAATAGGAGGTGACCTCTCTCAAGTCTGGACATTGGAGTTGCCTTCGGACATAAAGAGGAGTGTCTGTGAAACTCCATACTGGTAACATATGTGATATGTGTTGTTTTGGGCACAGACTGGTAGAGTCTGGGTCCCGGATAGAGAGGGCCATCTATCTAAGTGTAATTTAGTGGCTAGACAAGCCCAGGTTTTCTGTTTATGATTTGTTTTTATCTGTGTGCTGTGGACTTTAATAAAACTGGTTGCGGCCAGTTTTCACCAAACTGCTGTCTGAATGAACTGTTTCCGTGCCATTCTGTCTACCCAGACAGCGATCCTAGAGCTAAACCCCCCCCGGAAAGCTTACAACTGCTAATGAGGAAAATGGGTTGAATGTGGTTTTAGGCACTAACATTATTAGTAACTGTTTGGAGGAGGTTGTGTTTTTACTCCAACAGCTCGCCGATGTTGCCAGGCCAAAGCAAAAGGGAGCGATCCAGAAGGAGATCCGGGCCCTGATGTGCCAGCAGCAAGTGAAACTGACCGGTGGTGAGATTGGTAATGTACGGGTGACAGACCTGAACCCCATTGTGATACCCCCAATGAGTGAAATGCTTATTTGGTGTAGAGCAGCAATAGGTCTGAGAGGACAAAACTATCAAGCAGCAGTAGAACCCCATTGTTCAGAACACAGACCTACACTCTTAACTGCCAGAGGGGTAGTGGAGGTACGCAATGGGTGGGTGCCAGTGCGTCTTCTCAACTGGGAAGAGGATGAAGTCAAATTGCCACGTTATGCCACTGTTGCCAAGTTGCATGCTGTGGATAATAACTCCATTCACCCGACGGAGCCCTTAACTTCCCCACCATCAGTGGAGGATAACGGCCCGGCCACCAAGGTGGAGGATTGGTGTCAACAGCTCCATGTCAGGACGGACACCACTCCAGCCCACCAGAAACAGGGAGTACATCGAGTAGTTCAGGAGTACGCACAGGTCTTTAGCAAACACCCACTTGAATTTGGGAAGATTAAGGGGGTACAACATCACATCCCTACAGGCAACCATCCCCCCATCAAGGAACTGTACAGGCCTATACCACCAGCACGCTACCAGAAAGCCAAGGAAATGTTGCGTGACATGAAAGAAGCAGGAGTGATAAGGGATAGTTGTAGTCCCTGGGCAGCACCCCTAGTGCTAGTCAGGAAAAAGGATGGGAGCATGAGAATGTGTGTAGATTTGTCAGTACAAGTAAATCGCATTACACATAAAGATGCATACCCTCTACCACGCATTGAGGAATCTCTGGCTGCCTTAAAGTCTGCTAATTACTTTTCCACCCTTGACCTCACTAGTGGGTAAGGGCAAGTAGCTGTGGCTGAGGAGGATCGGGAGAAGACGGCTTTCACCACCCCGATGGGACTCTGTGAGTTTGACAGAATGCCGTTTGGACTCAGCAGTGCCCCTGGAATGTTCCAGAGAGTGATGGAGTGCTGCCTGGGACATCTCAACTTCGAGACAGTGTTACTGTACCTGGATGAGGTAAATGTGTATTCCAAAACGTTTGAAGACCACTTGAAGCACCTGGCAGAGGTATTCGAGTCACTGTCCCAATATGGGGTGAAACTGAAGCCTTCAAAGTGCCACCTGCTCAAACAAAAGGTACAGTATCTGGGACATATTGTTAGCTCAGAAGGAGTAGCGCCAGACCCCGAGAAGATCACCGCCATCCAGAAATGGCCGGAGCCTAAGAACCTCAAGGAGGTGCGTCAGTTCCTGGGACTGACCGGATACTACCGGAGGTTTGTGAAGGACTACACCAAGAAAGCAGCGCCTCTGCAAGACCTCCTGGTGGGACAGTCCCTGAAGAGCAGGAACTCTCCATTCCACTGGGGTAAAGAACAGGCTGAGGCATTCAAAGAAATGAAGGAGATCCTGACAGGTGATGAGATCCTAGCCTACCCTGACTACAACCAACTGTTCCTGCTGTATACCGATGCCAGCAATGAAGGATTGGGAGCTGTGTCCAGTCAGAAGCAAAATGGCCTAGAAAAAGTAATAGCCTATGCAAGCAGGAAGCTCCGCCCGACCGAGAGGAACCCAGAGAACTACAGCAGCTTCAAGTTGGAGTTCCTGGCACTGGTCTGGGCCATTACTGAAAGGTTCAAGCACTACCTAGCCTCCAGCAAGTTTACGGCCTACACCAATAATAACCCCTTAACGCATCTGGAAACAGCCAGACTGGGAGCCATGGAGCAACGATGGATGGCTCGGCTGTCAAACTACCAATTCACAATCAAGTACCGAGCGGGCCGCAAGAATGCCAATGCTGATGCCCTATCCAGGATGCCTTATGAGTCGGACACAGAGGAGAAAGTGGACGACCTGGAAGAGATTGAACTACCTACCTTTCACAGGAATGGGATGATCCACGAGCAACGAGCCTGCAGGAGGCAGCGTGGTAAGACGTTAAATCCTTTACCTCACCACAGCTGATAGGAGACTCAGGACAGCGATCCAGTTGTCAGCCGTATCAAGGAGCTGATAACCCAAGAAGGTTCCTCCTTGGAGAAGGATGCGTCTCCACAAGCAAAGCAGCTGTGGAATGAGAGAAGCCGGCTGTTTATCTATCATGAGAAGCTGTGCCGGAGGTACGTCAATCCAAGAACCCACGAGATGGTTTGGCAGATAGTAGTCACCAGAGCAGACATCCAGATGGTGTTGGAAGCCTACCACGATCAAGCGGGGCACTTTGGCTGGAAGAAGCTGGAGACCCTGTTGAAGTGTCGTTTCTACTGGGTGGGAATGCACAGCTCCATTGAGAGGTGGTGCCAAAACTGTGGACCCTGTGGCCTCAGAAGAAAAGATTACAGCAGTCAGAAGGCACCCCTACAACCCATCAAGATGACTCGACCCTTAGAGATCGTGGCTCTGGACCATGTCAAGTTGTCACCCAGCCGGTCAGGATACTCCTACGCCCTGACCATGGTGGATCACTACTCCAGGTTCCTGGTGGTCGCCCCTGTCAAAGATCTGACGGCAGAGACAGCCGCAAAGATGTTCCAAGCGTATTTCTGCAGACCACATGGATATCCTGAGCAGGTGCTGACTGATCAAGGCTCAGCCTTTGAGGCCGAATTGTTCAAGGAGTTCTACCTATCTATCTGTAAGGATGTAAGAAGATAAGAACCACACTGTACCACCCCCAAACCAATGGTCTCTGTGAAAAGATGAATCACATCGTCATTGACCTGCTGAAGACTGTACCACTTGAGGAGAGAAATCAGTGGCCAGACCTACTTCCTGATTTGGTAGATCTGTACAATCACATACCGGTGAGTTCCACCAATTGCACCCCAGCTTACCTCATGCGGGCAAGACTAGGAAAGCTGCCCATGGATCTGGAGCTTGGTGTTGTAGAACCAGAAGCGGATGTGACAACTGAAGACTGGGATACGACCAGACAGGAGCAGTACAGAAAAGTACAGGCCTATGTTGAAGACAGTCTCACTAGGGTAAGAGATAAGCAAGAGACTCGTTACAACAAGTGTGCACCAGCAGAACCTTTCACACCTGGTGAAGTCGTGCTGAAAAGAAAGAGAAGGATGCACAAACTCGACGATCAATGGGAAAAAGAGCCCTACACTGTGTTGAATTCTAGGTTTGATAATCAGAAAACATGTCTAATCAGTAAAGATGGAGGAAGAACAACCACAACTCTATCCAGAGATCACCTAAAGTTGTGTCCAGATCTGCTAAAGCCCCAAGAAGAAGTGGCTTTCATCCCTTCGGAGGAACCTGGAGAAAAGGTAATACATACGGAGTTAGGAGATTTTCCAGTGGATTGGCCTAGAATTGGAGAAGCCGTTATCATCCCTGTACTCCAATTCTATCAACAACAAGAAGAACCACTACAGCAAGTTGAGCCGGTTGCCGCTTTAGAGTCAGTTCCAGAGGAAGTGCCTGCAACATCTTCAGTAAAGGTACCAAAGCGACTTGTGTGTGTGTTCAACTTCTTACCCCTAACTGCCGGGTTCCCCTCTGTCCTGCTCCCCTATACAACTACCTGCCCTGAAGGCCTTAGCCTCACCTGTGGGAGGCCTAACATCTAGCTGCACAATACTAACCCTTCAGTGGATCTGCACAGCAGCGCTGGTCACCCTGACCATGTACTACAGGTGGCGTCACGAATCCCCATACCAACATTCCTTCCCCTGTAAATATCCCACACTAAGGGTGAGTGCCCAGGGCCACGGACTGAGCTGTGTTGCCGTGACATCTCCAATAGAAGTTAATGGGCTCGGTGCCGAGTACCCCACGGCCCTGGGAGGGCGACTCATTAGTAATTTGACACTGGTTGTAGCAGCACGGAACATGTTAAACCTGGTGATCTAGTGGCGGGGGATAACGAGACAAGGAGGAAGGCTTTATTGAAAACTAGGCCCAATTTAAAGTAGTTGGTCTCCTACACTTGGAATGCCCATATACTAAGTGTGTTAGCTAGCAAACATTTTCCCCTGTAGGGTACACCTCAACCTTTTCCATAACAAGTATCTTATGCTCAGCCTAACCACCCACTCTTGTTTGGAATTCGATACTGGCTGTAGCAGCACAGAACACGTTAACCCTGGTGATCTCGTGGTGGCAGATGATGAGACAGAGAGGAAGGCCTGATTAAAAGCTAGGCCCAATTTATAAGAGCGGGTCTCCTACACTTGGAATGACCATACACTAAGTGTATGGGCTGGAAAACATTTTCCCCTCTGAGGAACACCTCAACTTTTTCCATAACAAGTATTTAACACCCAGCAAAAACACACACCCTTGTTCGGATTTCGACAATGGCTGTAGCAGCACGGAACATGTTAACCCTGGTGATCTAATGGCCACGGTTGATGAGACGTGAAGGAAGGCCTGATGAAAAAACTAGGCCCAATTTAAAGGAGTGGGTCTCCTAGACTTGGAATGCCCGTACCCTAACTGTTTTGGGTGGCCAACATTTTCCCCTGTGGGGTACACCTCAACCTTTTCCATAACAAGTATTTAACATCTAGAATAACCACACACCCTAGTTAGGAATTTGACACTGGCTGTAGCAGCACGGAACACGTTAAACCTGGTGATCTAGTGGCGGCGAATGATGAAACATGGAGGAAGGCTTTATTGAAAACTAACAAAAAGAGACGCTAGCACAGCCTGTGGATGAGGTGCCTCTGGTAGGTTACCAGACCGTGAGTTATGTAAAGAAAACCGGGCACACTCCAAAAAGTGCAAAACAGGCAGACTGGCCAGGACGCAGCATCCACTCCAAGACAAGGCCTTGTCTTGCAGTGGATGCTGCGTCTTGGTCAGTCTGCCTGTCACATCACTGGTCTCCCAGGATTGGGATTAGTCTCCGCATATTCAACATTTGGTCTATATGTTGTGTGGATTCACATTACTTCAGCAACTGCATTACTACTCTAGCACACTGATGAAGATCTTGCATACACTGAAACGTTTGTGGCTATTGTATGTATTGCACAAATAAATACATTTGTTTTGCACTTTTTGGAGTGTGTCCGGTTTTCTTTATTGAAAACTAGGCCCAATTTAAAGAAGTTGGTCTCCCACACTTGGAATGCCATACATTTTCCCCTGTAGGGTACACCTCAACCTTTTCCATAACAAGTATCTTACGCTCAGCATAACCACCCACCCTTGTTAGGAATTCGATACTGGCTGTAGCAGCACAGAACACGTTAACCCTGGTGATCTAGTGATCTAGTGACGGCGGATGATGAGACGGGGAGGAAGGCCTGATTAAAAACTAGGCCCAATTTAAAGGAGCGGGTCTATTACACTTGGAATGCCCATATACAGTACTAAGTGTATGGGCTGGCAAACATTTTCCCCTGTGGGGGTACACCTCAAACTATTCCATAACAAGTATTTAACACCCAGCAAAAACACCCACTCTTGTTCGCATTTTCACAATGGCTGTAGCATCATGGAACACGTTAACCCTGGTGATCTAGTGGCGGCGGATGATGAGACGTGGAGAAAGCACTGGTTAAAAATATTACGCCCAATTTAAATGAGCAGCTCTCCTAGACTTGGCATGCCCATACACTAAGTGTATGGGCTGGCAAACATTTTCCCTTGTGGGTACACCTCAAACTTTTCCATAGCAAGTATTTAACACCCAGCAAAAACACACACCCTTGTTCGGATTTTGACAATGGCTGTAGCAGCACGGACCACATTAACCCTTGTGATCTAGTGGCGGCGGATGATGAGACGTGGTGGAAGGCCTGATTAAAAGCTAGGCCCATTTTAAAGGAGTGGGTCTCCTACACTTTGAATGCCCATACACTTGGCTGGCCAACATTTTCCCTTGTGGGGTACACCTCAACCTTTTCCATAACAAGTATTTAACACCCAGCAAAAACACCCACCCTTGTTCGGATTTTGACAATGGCTGTAGCAGCATGGAACACGTTAACCCTTGTGATCTAGTGGCGGCGGATGATGAGACGTGGAGAGAGGCCTGGTTAAAAACTAGGCCCAATTTAAAGGAGCTGGTCTCCTAGACTTGGAATGCCCATACACTTAGTGCATGGGCTGGCTAACTTTTTCCCTGTGGGGTAAACCTCAACCTTTTCCATAACAAGTATTTAACACCCAGCAAAAACACCCACCCTTGTTAGGATTTAGACAATGGCTGTAGCTGCATGGAACCCGTTAACCCTGGTGATCTAGTGGCGGTGGATGATGAGATGTGAAGAAAGACCTGATTAAAAACTAGGCCCAATTTAAAGGAGCGGGTCTCCTACACTTGGGATGCCCATACACTAAGTGTCAACATTTTCCCCTGTGGGGTAAACCTCCACCTTTTCCATAACAAGGAAAACTAGATCTGAACTGAAAAAGTAAGATGATGTGTGTTAGGGTTCGAGTTCCCGCTGCTGCACAAGGGGAGTCTCGAACCAGTCCCGCTGCGGTCCCCCATTCATCTCCAGCCACAGTGGAGCCTGCTCAGCAGAGACGTCGGTCCCAGCGTCTTGCCCATTCCAGTACTGTGCAGAGACTTGCTGCTGCCTCTCCTGGATCTGCTATTATAGCCAATACTGGAGCAGACGTCTTTGGGACGAAGTCCTGCGTTTCCCCTTCTGAGCATGCCCATGGTAAGATCTCTCATTGGAGATCAGGGGGTCACATGTTCAGGTACTGCAGCAGCTCCTATTGGTCCGCCAGGAAGGTCATGAAACTACATGTGTTTGGAACAGTTTCTCATTGGTCCTTGTTTCTGGCAGGTCCTGTAGCTGTTGCTATAAAAGGGTGGCATGGCTGGGCCGCCATGTGCTAATATCAATCATTATATGCTTAGCGCCAGTGTGGTCATGTGTGTGTGTGGTTAGGGCCCGGCTGAAATAAGCCCCTAGAATACCGACTTAATCGTGAGGAGTTTGGTATGCTAGCTGGTCAGGGTCGGTGTCCTAGATGCCCTAGATTGCCGGCATAAACGGTGAGGAGTTTGATTGCCGTATTCAGGGCCTGGCGTTCAGACGCCATAGATTGCGGGTGACTCCCACGGGACATTAGCGCATGATCACGTTCTATGTTTGCTTAGCTGTTCACTGTGTACCTGGGTGCCTGACAGGACACAGAAGTTTGTCTCATCGGCTCTGTGACGTAACAGGGTTCGCTTTCAATGCTAGACAGCGCCCTAGCGTGTTTATTTTGCGACTCAATGGTGTTAAGTGAGTTCGCACACATCGCCATATAGCGCTGCGGCACTCCTTCTAGCGGCTCTGTGGATTAACAGAGTTCGCACATATTGCCACAGCGTGTTACGGCGTTTATTTTGGCGACTCTGCGGGATAACAGAGTTTGCGTCTTCCGCCATTTTACTAGCAGCAGACTCCGCCTGCACGGTGGACCCCGGGCTGCAAACGCACCTCTCCACATCTTATATTTGGTGCGTTCCGCCGACCCTAACATAATATTAGCACCAGGGTCTGGCTAGTAAAATGGCGGATGAACAGCGTTTACAGCTGTACATCCAGCAGCTGGAGGGTAGGTTGGCGGCTCTTGAGCGCACAACCTCAGCTGTGGATGTTACCGCAGTTGCTGTTCAGGCTGCTGGCGTAGCTGCAGCCAGTTTGTCCTCTGCCACCTCTGTCCCTATATTGTCCCACCTCCCGCTTCCAGACAAGTTTGCTGGTGACAGCAAGCAATGTCGAGGATTCGTAAGTCAGTGCTCCATTCACCTCGAGCTTCTGGCTGCACGTTTCCCCACGGATCGGGCACAAGTGGGCTTTGTGATAGCTCTTCTGTCGGACAGAGCGTTGGAGTGGGCAACATCGCTGTGGGAGCGCGACGACCGTGTGGTGCAGAACGCTTCTCGTTTTCTGGAGGCTCTGAAAAAGGTTTTTCTAGTACCTCAGGTCACCCACGATACGGCGCTCAAACTGCTGGCAAGTACCCAGGGTTCGGCTTTGGTCAGCCATTTTGCTGTCCAATTTCGGACTCTGGCCTCGGAATTAGTGGCCAGATAAAGTCCTCATTCCCGTGTTCTGGAGAGGACTGGCGGGTCATGTGAAGGACGCATTGGCTACCAGGGAGATTCCTGCCACACTGGAGAAGCTTATCGCTATTCCACCCACGTCGACCTCCGTTTCCACGAGCGGAGGCTGGAACGTGCCCAGTGTAGGCAGAGTGTCCGGTTGGCTCCTACCTTCGCCACCCCTCTGGAGTCGCCCGACTATCAGGAGGTTGCTCCTGCAGGATCTAAATCGCGGGTCACTCATCCATCCCCGATTTGTTATATTTGCCAGCAGCAGGGACATTTTGCCAACCGATGTCCACAGCGGCTGAATAAACAGTCGCGCCCAGTAACCGTAGGAACAGGGTCACTGGACGCCATGAGTTTTGCCCCTAAAGTGCTCCTTAAGGGATAATTACCCACGGTTCTACCACCCTACCCGTCAAGCTGTGTGTGGATTCTGGGGCAGAGGGGAATTTTATGTCATCCTCCTTTGCTTCTCGCCACACCATGCCTTTGGTGTTGCTGGCTGAACCAGTATCGGTACGGGTGTTGAACGGAGCAATTCTGCCCTCACAAATCACCCATCAATCTGTCCCACTCACCTTGTCTATGTCTCCTTCCCATCAGGAGAATATATCATTTTTTATCCTCCCTGAGGGTATAGATGAGGTTTTGTTGGGATTACCCTGGCTCCACCACCACTCTCCCCATATTGAGTGGTCTTCAGGGAGAATTCTGGGTTGGGGTAATTTATGTAAAGGCAGATGCATTAGGGACAGCGTGCAGGTCAACACCACTGAGATACCCATAGACCTCTCTCCTCTTCCCAAGGTCTATTGGTCTTATGCCGACGTTTTCTCGAAGAAGGCTGCGGAGACTCTTCCGCCTCATCTCCCCTATGACTGTCCTATCGACCTCTTGCCTGGAGCTGAGCCTCCTAGAGGAAGGGTTTATCCCCTCTCTCTTCCTGAGACAGAGGCCATGTCCCAATATATTCAGGAGAACTTGAAAGGGGATTCATTAGGAAGTCGGTGTCACCAGCGGGAGCGGGTTCTTCTTTGTGCAGAAGAAGAACGGAGAATTACGTCCATGCATTGATTATAGGGGTCTCAACACTATCACCGTGAAAAATAAGTATCCTTTGCCGCTAATCTCTGAGCTCTTTGACAGGCTTCGGGGAGCAAGGGTATTTACTATGCTAGACCTGCGGGTTGCGTACAACCTGATTCGCATCCGTGAGGGGGACGAATGGAAGACGGCATTTAACACCAGGGATGGGCATTATGAATATCTGGTAATGCCCTTTGGGCTCTGTAATGCCCCAGCTGTCTTCCAAGACTTTGTGAATGACATCTTCCGGGATATGTTGACCACCTCGGTGGTAGTCTATCTGGATGACATTCTCATCTTTTCTCCAGATATGGCCTCCCACCGGAGAGATGTCTGCAAGGTCTTCGACCTCTTGCGAGCAAATTCCCTATATGCGAAGTTGGAGAAGGGCATGTTTGAGCAGGAGTCTCTACCTTTCCTGGGCTATATCATCTCCACCCAGGGATTGGCTATGGATCCTACCAAACTACAGGCTGTGATGGATTGGCAAGAACCCCACTCCCTTAAGGCGGTGCAGCCAATTCATTCCCCACTTCTCTACTTTGGTAGCTCCCTTGGTAGCCCTCACCAAGAAGGGAGCTAATCCCAAGTTGTGGTCAGAGGAGGTCACCAAGGCGTTCTCCTCCATCAAGTCGCATTTCGCCAGTGCTCCCATCTTACATCGCCCCGATGTCGATAAACCGTTTATCTTAGAGGTGGATGCCTTTTCTGTTGGTGCTGGAGCAGTCCTTTTTCAAAAGGATGCCCAGGGTCGGAAGCATCCCTGCTTCTTCTTTTCCAAGACCTTTACACCAGCAGAGAGGAATTATTCCATCGGGGACAGGGAGTTACTGGCTATGAAGTTGGCCTTCTCCGAGTGGCGACATCTTCTGGAGGGGGCTCGCTTCCCCTTCCAAGTATTCACGGACCACAAGAACTTGGTGTATTTGCAGACAGCCCAGCGGCTAAATTCCCGTCAGGCAGATGGCCCGTGACGTCAGGGAATACGTTCAGGTGTGCGTCTCCTGCGCCAAGAATAAGTCCCCTCGACAACGGCCAGCTGGGTTACTTTTCCCTTTACCGGTGGCAGACAGGCCTTGGGAGATGGTCGGGATGGATTTTGTGGTGGGCTTACCCAAGTCTCGGGGCTGCACCATCATCTGGGTGATAACCGACCACTTCTCCAAAATGGTGCACTTAGTGCCGTTACCACGGTTACCGTCTGCACGGGCCTTGGCAGCATTATTCATTAGGCATATTTTCAGCCTACACGGTATGCCAGACAAAATTGTCAGTGATCGAGGTCCCCAGTTTGCGTCTCGGTTCTGGAGAGAGCTGTGTCGTTTACTCAGCATTGAGTTGAATCTCTCCTCTGCATACCATCCAGAGACGAATGGGTTGGTAGAGAGGGCCAACCAGACCTTGGTCACATACTTGCGACATTTTGTCTCTGCCAGGCAGGATGACTGGGCATCCTTGCTACCGTGGGCTGAGTTCGCTCTAAATAATGCTGTGGCTGACTCCACCGGACAGACCCCATTCCTCCTGAACTACGGTCAGCATCCGCGGGTACCAGTGCCCATGCCTGTGTCTTCTGCCGATTTCAGGGTAGCAGACTGGGCTGTGGAGGCATGGGACATTTGGGACCGCACCCAGGATGCCATTCAGGCCTCCAAAGAGAGGATGAGGTCTTCGTCCGATGCTCATCGGCGCCCCGCTCCTACATTTGCTCCGGGTGACCTAGTGTGGCTTTCTGCCCGAAACATCAGGCTACATGTAGAGTCCACCAAGTTGGCACCTCGCTTTTTGGGCCCCTTTAAGGTTCTTGAGCAGGTGAACCCGGTGGTTTACCGCCTAGCCCTTCCGCCTCGCCTTGGTATCACTGACACCTTTCACATGTCCCTCCTGAAACCCGTGGCCATTTCCTGGTTTTCCGAGTCATCCGCCGGGACGTCGGGTTCATCTACCGACGATCATGAGGTGAACGCCATTGTTGGGTGCAAGGTGGTATGAGGCAAAAAATTTTATTTGGTGGATTGGAGGGGTTATGGGCCTGAGGATAGGTCCTGGGAGCCTGCCGAGCATGTTCACGCTCCGCAGCTCATCGCTGCCTTTGAGCGCAGCGAGGCCCAAAGAAGGGGGGGCCCTAGGAGGGGGGGTAATGTTAGGGTTCGAGTTCCCGCTGCTGCACAAGGGGAGTCTCGAACCAGTCCCGCTGCGGTCCCCCATTTATCTCCGGTCGCAGTGGAGCCTGCTCAGCAGAGACGTCGGTCAGAGCGTCTTGCCCATTCCAGTACTGTGCAGAGACTTGCTGCTGCCTCTCCTGGATCTGCTATTATAGCCAGTACTGGAGCAGACGTCTTTGGGACGAAGTCCTGCGTTTCCCCTTCTGAGCATGCCCAGGGTAAGATCTCTCATTGGAGATCAGGGGTCACATGTTCAGGTACTGCAGCAGCTCCTATTGGTCCGCCAGGAAGGTCATGAAACTACATGTGTTTGGAACAGTTTCTCATTGGTCCTTGTTTCTGGCAGGTCCTGTAGCTATTGCTATAAAAGGGTGGCATGGCTGGGCCGCCATGCGCTAATATCAATCATTATATGCTTAGCGCCAGTGTGGTCATGCGTGTGTGTGGTTAGGGCCCGGCTGAAATAAGCCCCTAGAATACCGACTTAATCGGTGAGGAGTTTGGTATGCTAGCTGGTCAGGGTCAGTATCCTAGATGCCCTAGATTGCCGGCTAAACCGGTGAGGAGTTTGATTGCCGTATTCAGGGCCTGGCGTTCAGACTCCATAGATTGCGGGTGACTCCCGCGAGGACATTAGCGCATGATCACGTTCTATGTTCGCTTAGCTGTTCACTGTGTACCTGGGTGCCTGACAGGACACAGAAGTTTGTCTCGTCGGCTCTGTGACGTAACAGGGTTCGCTTTCAACGCTAGACAGCGCCCTAGCGTGTTTATTTTGCGACTCAGTGGTGTTAAGTGAGTTCGCACACATCGCCATATAGCGCTGCGGCACTCCTTCTAGCGGCTCTGTGAATTAACAGAGTTCGCACATATTGCCACAGCTCGTTACGGCGTTTATTTTGGCGACTCTGCGGATAACAGAGTTCGCTTCTTGCGCCATTTTACTAGCAGCAGGCTCAGCCTGCACGGTGGACCCCGGGCTGCAAACGCACCTCTCCACATCTTATATTTGGTGCGTTCCGCAGACCCTAACAATGTGTATGCAAAATGTAAATGCATATTAACACATGACCATTACACAGAAAACCAGGCACAAAAAAACAAATGTCATAAAATAAATAAAAATTATTTTTGCAAAAATTGCATGAAGGTAGTAATAATAAGGGTATTTAGTAAACATAATTTTGATCAAAAGAATGTACAAGCCATCCCGCCACGTCAAGGCAACCTTTGTGGGACAGTCCTACTCTAATATTAAATCCTTTCAACTTGTCAAGTGACGTAAATGTGAACAAGGCAGAGGGACTGGACCCACCAGTTGAAGCATAGGCCAGACAGGATGGATTTCTCAACTCAGAAACAGGGCGGTCCCACCCTTATATGCACAGAATGCACTCAACCTTTTCCATAACAAGTATTTAACACCCAGCAAAAACAACCCACCCTTGTTCAGATTTTGACAATGGCTATAGCAGCACAGAACACGTTAACCCTGGTGATCTAGTGGCGGCGGATGATGAGACGTGGAGGAAGGCCTGATTAACAACTAGGCCCAATTTAAAGGAGCGGGTCTCCTAGACTTGGAATGCCCATACGCTAAGTGTATGGGCTGGTGTTATGTTTCGGTAGCTGAGGAGTGCAGGTAAAAAAAAAAGGCAATACACCAGAGCAGTTGGAATCTATGGGATTGCAGTACCCTGACTAACCACCACAACTAGAGGCAGCCGTGGAGCGTTCCTACGTTGGTCCTAGACGTCTCGTCACAGCCTGAGAAACTAACTA
>JARQOD010000550.1:67628-97318 GCA_033576555.1 Oophaga sylvatica | reverse complement strand
GTCCTAGATGCCCTAGATTGCCGGCATAAACGGTGAGGAGTTTGATTGCCGTATTCAGGGCCTGGCGTTCAGACGCCATAGATTGCGGGTGACTCCCACGAGGACATTAGCGCATGATCACGTTCTATGTTTGCTTAGCTGTTCACTGTGTACCTGGGTGCCTGACAGGACACAGAAGTTTGTCTCATCGGCTCTGTGACGTAACAGGGTTCGCTTTCAATGCTAGACAGCGCCCTAGCGTGTTTATTTTGCGACTCAATGGTGTTAAGTGAGTTCGCACACATCGCCATATAGCGCTGCGGCACTCCTTCTAGCGGCTCTGTGGATTAACAGAGTTCGCACATATTGCCACAGCGTGTTACGGCGTTTATTTTGGCGACTCTGCGGGATAACAGAGTTTGCGTCTTCCGCCATTTTACTAGCAGCAGACTCCGCCTGCACGGTGGACCCCGGGCTGCAAACGCACCTCTCCACATCTTATATTTGGTGCGTTCCGCCGACCCTAACATAATATTAGCACCAGGGTCTGGCTAGTAAAATGGCGGATGAACAGCGTTTACAGCTGTACATCCAGCAGCTGGAGGGTAGGTTGGCGGCTCTTGAGCGCACAACCTCAGCTGTGGATGTTACCGCAGTTGCTGTTCAGGCTGCTGGCGTAGCTGCAGCCAGTTTGTCCTCTGCCACCTCTGTCCCTATATTGTCCCACCTCCCGCTTCCAGACAAGTTTGCTGGTGACAGCAAGCAATGTCGAGGATTCGTAAGTCAGTGCTCCATTCACCTCGAGCTTCTGGCTGCACGTTTCCCCACGGATCGGGCACAAGTGGGCTTTGTGATAGCTCTTCTGTCGGACAGAGCGTTGGAGTGGGCAACATCGCTGTGGGAGCGCGACGACCGTGTGGTGCAGAACGCTTCTCGTTTTCTGGAGGCTCTGAAAAAGGTTTTTCTAGTACCTCAGGTCACCCACGATACGGCGCTCAAACTGCTGGCAAGTACCCAGGGTTCGGCTTTGGTCAGCCATTTTGCTGTCCAATTTCGGACTCTGGCCTCGGAATTAGTGGCCAGATAAAGTCCTCATTCCCGTGTTCTGGAGAGGACTGGCGGGTCATGTGAAGGACGCATTGGCTACCAGGGAGATTCCTGCCACACTGGAGAAGCTTATCGCTATTTCCACCCACGTCGACCTCCGTTTCCACGAGCGGAGGCTGGAACGTGCCCAGTGTAGGCAGAGTGTCCGGTTGGCTCCTACCTTCGCCACCCCTCTGGAGTCGCCCGACACTATCAGGAGGTTGCTCCTGCAGGATCTAAATCGCGGGTCACTCATCCATCCCCGATTTGTTATATTTGCCAGCAGCAGGGACATTTTGCCAACCGATGTCCACAGCGGCTGAATAAACAGTCGCGCCCAGTAACCGTAGGAACAGGGTCACTGGACGCCATGAGTTTTGCCCCTAAAGTGCTCCTTAAGGGGATAATTACCCACGGTTCTACCACCCTACCCGTCAAGCTGTGTGTGGATTCTGGGGCAGAGGGGAATTTTATGTCATCCTCCTTTGCTTCTCGCCACACCATGCCTTTGGTGTTGCTGGCTGAACCAGTATCGGTACGGGTGTTGAACGGAGCAATTCTGCCCTCACAAATCACCCATCAATCTGTCCCACTCACCTTGTCTATGTCTCCTTCCCATCAGGAGAATATATCATTTTTTATCCTCCCTGAGGGTATAGATGAGGTTTTGTTGGGATTACCCTGGCTCCACCACCACTCTCCCCATATTGAGTGGTCTTCAGGGAGAATTCTGGGTTGGGGTAATTTATGTAAAGGCAGATGCATTAGGGACAGCGTGCAGGTCAACACCACTGAGATACCCATAGACCTCTCTCCTCTTCCAAGGTCTATTGGTCTTATGCCGACGTTTTCTCGAAGAAGGCTGCGGAGACTCTTCCGCCTCATCTCCCCTATGACTGTCCTATCGACCTCTTGCCTGGAGCTGAGCCTCCTAGAGGAAGGGTTTATCCCCTCTCTCTTCCTGAGACAGAGGCCATGTCCCAATATATTCAGGAGAACTTGAAAGGGGATTCATTAGGAAGTCGGTGTCACCAGCGGGAGCGGGGTTCTTCTTTGTGCAGAAGAAGAACGGAGAATTACGTCCATGCATTGATTATAGGGGTCTCAACACTATCACCGTGAAAAATAAGTATCCTTTGCCGCTAATCTCTGAGCTCTTTGACAGGCTTCGGGGAGCAAGGGTATTTACTATGCTAGACCTGCGGGTTGCGTACAACCTGATTCGCATCCGTGAGGGGGACGAATGGAAGACGGCATTTAACACCAGGGATGGGCATTATGAATATCTGGTAATGCCCTTTGGGCTCTGTAATGCCTAGATTGCCGGCATAACCGGTGAGGAGTTTGATTGCCGTATTCAGGGCCTGGCGTTCAGACTCCATAGATTGCGGGTGACTCCCGCGAGGACATTAGCGCATGATCACGTTCTATGTTCGCTTAGCTGTTCACTGTGTACCTGGGTGCCTGACAGGACACAGAAGTTTGTCTCGTCGGCTCTGTGACGTAACAGGGTTCGCTTTCAACGCTAGACAGCGCCCTAGCGTGTTTATTTTGCGACTCAGTGGTGTTAAGTGAGTTCGCACACATCGCCATATAGCGCTGCGGCACTCCTTCTAGCGGCTCTGTGAATTAACAGAGTTCGCACATATTGCCACAGCTCGTTACGGCGTTTATTTTGGCGACTCTGCGGGATAACAGAGTTCGCTTCTTGCGCCATTTTACTAGCAGCAGGCTCAGCCTGCACGGTGGACCCCGGGCTGCAAACGCACCTCTCCACATCTTATATTTGGTGCGTTCCGCAGACCCTAACAATGTGTATGCAAAATGTAAATGCATATTAACACATGACCATTACACAGAAAACCAGGCACAAAAAACAAATGTCATAAAATAAATAAAAATTATTTTTGCAAAAATTGCATGAAGGTAGTAATAATAAGGGTATTTAGTAAACATAATTTTGATCAAAAGAATGTACAAGCCATCCCGCCACGTCAAGGCAACCCTTTGTGGGACAGTCATACTCTAATATTAAATCCTTTCAACTTGTCAAGTGACGTAAATGTGAACAAGGCAGAGGGACTGGACCCACCAGTTGAAGCATAGGCCAGACAGGATGGATTTCTCAACTCAGAAACAGGGCGGTCCCACCCTTATATGCACAGAATGCACTCAACCTTTTCCATAACAAGTATTTAACACCCAGCAAAAACACCCACCCTTGTTCAGATTTTGACAATGGCTATAGCAGCACAGAACACGTTAACCCTGGTGATCTAGTGGCGGCGGATGATGAGACGTGGAGGAAGGCCTGATTAACAACTAGGCCCAATTTAAAGGAGCGGGTCTCCTAGACTTGGAATGCCCATACGCTAAGTGTATGGGCTGGTGTTATGTTTCGGTAGCTGAGGAGTGCAGGTAAAAAAAAAAGGCAATACACCAGAGCAGTTGGAATCTATGGGATTGCAGTACCCTGACTAACCACCACAACTAGAGGCAGCCGTGGAGCGTTCCTACGTTGGTCCTAGACGTCTCGTCACAGCCTGAGAAACTAACTACACCTAAAGATAGAAATAGGAAAGCTATCTGCCCCGGAGCAGAACCCCAAAGATAATAGAAAGCCCCCAAACATGTAATGGCGGTTAGACAAGAGGAAATACTGACACAGAAAGAAAATAGAATGAGCAAACGCTGGGCCCAAACTATCTAAAAAGAAAAGGACAGGAAGGGTACTTACTGCAATCCCAGAAAACCCTGAAAAACACCAACTCTACTAATTTCAAAATCACCTGAGATCACACGACCTCTACCACCTAAATTAGCTCTCTGGTGTAACAAAATCAAAACAGCAGCCACTGAAAAAACTGGAAAAAGCAAAAGAACAAAACTCAGTGGCTGAACTAAACTGAGAAGGCAGAAGCCCCCGGAGGGGACCCAGAAGGCCCCCAAAGAAGTGCAAGACAAAATGCAAAAATATAGCAATAACACAAAAGAAGAAAAAATCTTATCTGGTAGCAGGAGATGCAGACACGACACAGCAGGCTACAAGGGAAACTGGAATGAAGGATTCAGACCAGAACAATTGATCACCGGCAACCCTGATGGGAAAATGACTCCCTTATATAAGACCAGTCAGTAACACCTGATTCCCAGTCCTCACAATCTTCACTAGTACCGCTTGTAACCACCAGAGGGAGCCTCTGCTCAGAACTCATCTCAAACCCATTCACAACAGTACCCCCCCCTTGAGGAGGGGTCACCGAACCCTCATTTGAGCAACCAGGTCGGTCAGGATGAGTTCTATGATACGCACGGATAAGTCTCCTAGCATGGATGTCCGAAGCAAACACCGAAGAATTGTCTTCCTGACCATAACCTCTCCATTTAACCAAATACTGGAGTTTCCGTCTAGAAAAACGAGAATCCAATATTTTCTCAACCACATACTCCAGATTGCCCTCAACCAAAACAGGGTCAGGAGGCACAGCAGCAGGAACCACTGGCTCAACAAACCTCTTCAACAAGGACTTGTGGAACACGTTATGGATCTTAAATGTCCCTGGAAGAAGCAAACGAAAAGAAACAGGATTAATAATCTCCATAATCTTATAAGGTCCAATGAACCTAGGCTTAAATTTAGGAGATGCTACTCTCATAGGAATATTCTTTGAGGACAACCAGACCAAGTCCCCCACTTTAAACCGAGGACCATCAGTCCTATGCCGGTTAGCAAACCGCTGGGCCTTCTCCTGAGAGAGGGACAACCTCTCCACTACCTGGTCCCAAATCTGTTGCATACGCTCCACAACAGAGTCAACACCTGGACAGACAGAAGCCTCCGTCTGTCCTGAAGAAAATCGAGGGTGAAACCCAGAATTACAGAAAAACGGAGACATCAAAGTGGCAGAGCTAGCCCTATTATTAAGAGCAAACTCAGCCAAAGGCAAAAAAGAGACCCAGTCATCCTGATCAGCAGACACAAAGCATCTAAGATAAGTCTCCAATGTCTGGTTTGTTCTCTCAGTTTGACCATTGGTCTGAGGATGAAATGCCGAGGAGAAAGACAATTGAACACCCAGTTTAGAACAAAAAGTCCTCCAAAATTTGGAAACAAACTGGACTCCTCTGTCAGACACAATGTTCTCAGGAATGCCGTGTAAACGAACCACGTGCTGAAGGAACAACGGCACCAATTCAGAGGAGGAAGGCAACTTAGGTAATGGCACAAGATGTATCATTTTGGAAAACCTATCACAAATTACCCAGATGGTGGTCAGTCTCTGAGAAACAGGAAGGTCGGAAATGAAATCCATAGAGATATGGGTCCATGGTCTCTTGGGCACAGGCAATGGCATCAACAAACCACTAGAGCGAGAGCAAGGCTTGGAGCGAGAGCAAGTCCCGCAGGACTGCACAAATTCCCTGACATCACGAGACAAGGTAGGCCACCAAAAGGACCGACTAACCAAGTCTCTGGTACCAAAAATTCCGGGATGCCCAGCCAATGCGGAACAATGAATCTCAGACATCACACTCTTTTTCCATTGGTCCGGGACAAACAATTTTCCAACAGGGCAGCGCTCGGGCCTATCCTCCTGACACCCCTCCAGAGCAAGTCTCAAATTGGGCGAGATGGCAGAAAGAACTACACCCTCTTTCAAAATAACAGAAGGATCAGATAACTCAGGAGAGTCCGCAAGGAAACTCCTCGAGAGGGCATCCGCCTTAACATTCTTAGTGCCAGGAAGAAAGGAAACCACAAAATTAAAACGTGTGAAAAACAAGGCCCACCTGGCCTCTCTAGGATTGAGTCGCTTGGCAGATTCCAGATAGACCAGATTCTTATGGTCCGTAAGGACCACCACCTGATGTTTGGCTCCCTCCAGCCAATGTCTCCACTCTTCAAAAGCCCACTTCATGGCCAATAACTCCCGATTACCCACGTCATAATTACGTTCAGTAGGAGAAAATTTTCGAGAGAAAAAGGCACAAGGGTTACTTTTAGAGGTCTCTGGATCTTTTTGGGACAAAACGGCACCTGCCCCAATTTCAGAGGCATCAACCTCCACCTGAAATGGCAGAGAAACATCAGGCTGCCGTAGAACAGGAGCAGAAGTGAATCTCTGCTTAAGTTCCTGAAATGCAGAGACTGCCTCAGGAGGCCAATTCACCACATCAGAACCCTTTCTGGTCAAATCAGTTAATGGTTTAACAATAACCGAGAAATTACCAATAAATTTACGATAAAAATTGGCAAAACTCAAAAATCTCTGAAGAGCCTTTAATGAAGTAGGTTGGACCCAATCACAGATGGCTTGAACCTTGACCGGGTCCATTTCAATAACAGATGGGGACAAAATGAATCCCAGAAATGAGATCCTCTGTACGCCAAAAAGACACTTTGATCCCTTCACATACAGAGCATTCTCTCTCAAAATCTGGAACACAGTTCGAACATGTTTCACATGAGAGTCCCAGTCATTAGAAAAAATCAAGATATCATCCAAATAAACAATCAGAAATTTGTCCACAAAATCCCTGAAAATGTCATTCATGAAGGACTGGAAGACGGAAGGAGCATTAGTGAGCCCAAAGGGCATCACTAGGTACTCAAAATGCCCTTCAGGGGTATTGAATGCCGTCTTCCATTCATCCCCGTGCTTAATGCGAATAAGGTTATACGCCCCCCTGAGGTCAAGCTTGGTAAACCAAGTAGCGTTTTTCACCCTGGAAAACAGGTCAGAAATCAAGGGTAACGGGTATTGATATTTCACAGTAATATTGTTCAAGAGACGATAATCAATACACGGCCTTAATGAACCATCTTTTTTGGCCACAAAGAAAAAAACGGCACCTAAGGGTGAAGAGGATGGTCTGATATGACCCTTCTCCAAAGATTCCTTGATATAAGACCGCATAGCGTCATGTTCAGGTACAGACATGTTAAAAAGGCGACCTTTAGGGAATTTACTACCCGGCACTAATTCAATAGCGCAGTCATAGCTCCTATGGGGAGGCAAGGATGCAGATTTACTTTCGCTAAACACATCAGAAAAATCAAACAAAAAGTCAGGAACATCCTGAGCCTGGGGGAGGCAGAAAAAACAGGAGTGTTGGTATTAACACATTGGCAGCCCCAACTGGCCACAGACACAGACTTCCAATCCAAAACAGGATTATGAGACTGCAACCAAGGGAAACCCAGCACGATAATGTCATGCAGATTATATAGAACCAAAAATTTGCAGCACTCCTGGTGATCAGGTTCAACCCTCATTATCACCTGAGTAGAAAACTGGGGTTTATTCTCAGCCAAAGGGGTAGAATCGATCCCCAGTAGGGGAATAGACTTCTGTAGGGGTATCAAGGGGAACCCACAATGTTTAGCAAAATCATAATCCATCAGGTTAATAGCTGCTCCAGAATCAACGAAAGCCTGAGCAGAAAATGAGGACAGAGAGCATATCAGAGTGACAGTTAATAAAAACTTAGTCTGAACACTACCCAAGACAACTGAGCGTGCAAAACGTCTTCCCCGCTTAGGGCAGACTGAAATAGCATGAGAGGCATCACCACAGTAGAAACATAACCCATTGCGCTTTCGAAACTCATGACGCTGTGCCCCAGACACCACTCTATCACACTGCATGGTTTCAAGAGCTGGTTCACAAGGCAACACCATTCCACGCATACTTCTCCGCTCACGCAAACGTCTGTCAATTTGAATCGCTAATGACATAGAATCATTGAGACCAGAGGGGACAGGGAATCCCACCATAACATCCTTTACATTATCTGACAGACCCTTCCGGAAAAGGGCCGCCAAAGCGTCGTCATTCCATTTGGTCAGGACTGCCCACCTACGGAATCTCTGACAGTATAACTCAGCGTCATCAAGCCCCTGATTTAATGCCAACAAGGCTTTTTCAGCTTGATCAGTGACATTAGGCTCATCGTACAATAACCCCAAAGCCTGAAAAAACGCATCAACATCACTTAAAACAGGATCCCCAGGTATCAGGGAAAAAGCCCAATCCTGAGGATCGCCGCGCAGGAGAGAGATGATAATTTGAACCTGCTGCGCTGCGTTTCCTGAGGACTTAGATTTTAAGGCAAAAAACAATTTACAATTATTTTTGAAATTCTGAAACTTAGCTCGATCCCCTAAAAACAAATCTGGCATGGGGATCCTAGGTTCCACAACAGGCAACCCAGCAAGATAGATAGCAATACTCCGAACCTCAGTGGCAAGCTGATCCACACGGCCAGACAACTGTGCAAACTCCATTGGGAGAAAAGATCCTCCCCAGCACCCAGAGATACAGAGGGAAAAAAAAAAAAAAATGCAACAAACAGAAAAATATCTCTGACAACTCTGACAACTTTTTTTTATCACAATATTTTTTCCCTTCTGTGAGTACCATACAATTTTCTATTGGCCGGTGATACTGTTATGTTTCGGTAGCTGAGGAGTGCAGGTAAAAAAAAAAGGCAATACACCAGAGCAGTTGGAATCTATGGGATTGCAGTACCCTGACTAACCACCACAACTAGAGGCAGCCGTGGAGCGTTCCTACGTTGGTCCTAGACGCCTCGTCACAGCCTGAGAAACTAACTACACCTAAAGATAGAAATAGGAAAGCTATCTGCCCCGGAGCAGAACCCCAAAGATAATAGAAAGCCCCCAAACATGTAATGGCGGTTAGACAAGAGGAAATACTGACACAGAAAGAAAATAGAATGAGCAAACGCTGGGGCCCAAACTATCTAAAAAGAAAAGGACAGGAAGGGTACTTACTGCAATCCCAGAAAACCCTGAAAAACACCAACTCTACTAATTTCAAAATCACCTGAGATCACACGACCTCTACCACCTAAATTAGCTCTCTGGTGTAACAAAATCAAAACAGCAGCCACTGAAAAAACTGGAAAAAGCAAAAGAACAAAACTCAGTGGCTGAACTAAACTGAGAAGGCAGAAGCCCCCGGAGGGGACCCAGAAGGCCCCCAAAGAAGTGCAAGACAAAATGCAAAAATATAGCAATAACACAAAAGAAGAAAAAATCTTATCTGGTAGCAGGAGATGCAGACACGACACAGCAGGCTACAAGGGAAACTGGAATGAAGGATTCAGACCAGAACAATTGATCACCGGCAACCCTGATGGGAAAATGACTCCCTTATATAAGACCAGTCAGTAACACCTGATTCCCAGTCCTCACAATCTTCACTAGTACCGCTTGTAACCACCAGAGGGAGCCTCTGCTCAGAACTCATCTCAAACCCATTCACAACAGGCTGGCAAAAATTTTCCCCTGGGGAGTAAAAATGTCAAAAATATTTTATGGGCATCATAGATACCCTTGCCAAAATTTGGACTAGCTGTAGCAGCACAGAACACGTTAACCCTGGTGATCTTGTGGCGGAGAATGAGGAGACATTGATGAAGGCCTCATTAAAAACCAAGCCCAATGTAAAGGTGCAGGTCTCCTAGACTTGTAATGCATATACACAAAAGTGCATAGACAATGTAGGGATCCACTCTGGTAGGCAGTGGCCGGGCCGCAGTGATGAGGCAACACACAGGGTTCCAGTTCAAAGTTCAGTGGTTTAATGATGGTTTAAAGTCCAGATAACATAAACAAAACAGAACATAAAAATACTCCAGCTTGGAGAACCACTGTTCCCAGACTCATCCTTGTTGGGACGGGCTTAACTAAGCAGCTGCAGGCCAGCAGGGACAGCCAGGTGCCATTCCCCGGGTGGTCAGGAATTTGCTTCCTGGTGCTGACTGACACAGTGTACCAAAAATCACACTTCCAGGCTGACTCCAGCAAAGCTCCTTCTCTTCTACACCCACACAATACAACAGATCCTTATTAAATAGGCCTAGACCACACCCTCAGGTGAGGCACACATCACCTGAGCTGCTCACGTGACTATGACCTCATGACAGGTCCTGGTGATCAGGGGAAATCCGGACCAAACTTTAGTCTGCTGGGAGAAATATATCTCCCATCCAGCAAGAGCCCCTTTGGTGTATCACATACCTCCCCCCTTTGTTCAACCTTAGGAGGGTGGACACATGACATACAGTGAACTCTGGACAGGGCATCTGCGTTCCCCTGTAGTTTGCCTGCCCGATGTTCCACTGAAAATTTAAAATTTTGCAGTGACAGAAACCACCTGGTGACTCGTGCATTCCTCTTTTGCTTGACTCATCCAAGTCAGAGGGGAATGGTCAGTCACCAAACGAAACGTCCTCCCCAGTAATGACTCCAGTGCCCATTTGATGGCCAGACACTCTCTCTCTACAATGCTGTATCTGGTTTCAGCTGGAGTAAGCTTTTGACTCAGGAAACTAATGGGATGCTCCTCCCCGTTAACCTCCTGAGACAGCACGGCACCCAGACCTATCTCTGATGCATCAGTCTGTACAATGAATTCTTTTTTGAAATCGGGTGTGATCAGAACTGGCGACCCACACAGGGCTCCTTTTAATTTTACAAAAGCTTCTTCAATCTGATCATTCCATCGCACTATTACTGACTTCCTCCCCTTCAGGCAGTCAGTTAACGGTGCCAACAAGGTTGCAAAATTGGGAATAAACCGCCTGTAATATCCCACTAACCCCAAAAACCCTTTCACTTGTTTTGTGGTGAGGGGACGGGGCCAGTTTTGGATTGTTTCCACTTTGTTTATTTGGGGTTTGAGAACTCCTCTCCCAATTACGTACCCCAGGTGCCGAGCGTCCTCCAACCCTATGGAACACTTCTTTGGGTTGGCCGTTAGCCCTGCTTGTCGCAGAGAATCAATCACCACCTGTACCTTGGGTAAGTGACTTTCCCAGTCTGTACTGTACACAACAATATCGTCCAGATAGGCCGCAGCATATCGGCGATGAGGACGGAGAACAATGTCCATTAACCTCTGGAATGTCGCTGGAGCGCCATGCAACCCGAAGGGTAGGACTATATACTGGAACAGCCCCTCGCGGGTTACAAAAGCTGTTTTCTCTCTCGCTGCTTTTGTTAGGGGTACCTGCCAATATCCTTTTGTTAGGTCAATTGAGTCGCCCTCCCAGGGCAGTGGGGGTACTCGGATCCGAGCCTATTAACTTCTATTGGGGATGTCACGGTGTAGAGCCCAGCTGCGCTTGGAATCTCATTTCCCAGAGGGATGCACCCTAGGTAAGGACCACTAGAGGACCGAATATGCATACACACATCTTCACCAATCCCTAGAGCCACCAGAGGGAGCCTTTTTAGTATATATAAGGATGGTGAAGCCACAGGAAGTTAGTTAGTCTGAGGGCTGCAGTCAGTAGTCACCTCAGAGAGCTCACAGATCAGTTTTAGTCTGAGTCTACGTGGAGAGTAGATCAGTCTGAGCTTAGTCACCTCAGAGAGGAGTTGACAGTTGTTAGTTCTCTTGAGAGGAGGGAAAGAGAACAGCAGTTGTGGAAAGAACCTGAAGTCTGCAGCTCTAAGCTTAGTTCAACGTGTGGAGGCTAGTACAAGTGGAAAGATAGCCACTCCAGCCTAGTCAGAACTGAGTCAACTGAGTTCAGTTCAGCGAGCAAGCGTGCCGACGCTTTGAGAGCGGTGAAGAAAGGAGAAGAAGCAGACCACCATCTGCTAGTGTGTTTAGTGTGAGGGTCGAGTAGGACGAAAGGCGAGTGGAGTAAGAAGAGAGTGACAGAAGTGGAAACAGCATTGATAGCTTACCTCTACTCTGATTAACCGGACGCCGGGTCCGAGCTTGCTGGATCCTTCACGCCTAGCAGGAGATACTGGAGACCCTGCGGGACTACAAGTCGCAGGAGCCCATAGGTGTTGATACGTGGCTGGGTTAGGAAGACAGGAGTCTGGCAGGTACCGCCATTAGAGACTGTGTCCTTCCAATAGAAAGCCCTATACAAAGTCAGCCGGGTGCAAAGTTGAAGACAGAGTTAGGCCTCGTTTCATACAGGTCAGAGACTAACATTACAGGAGTAAGGAGGCCCTACACCTACTCAGTGGGAAGAACTGGACGTGCATCCTTCACCCTGCCAGCACCCCGGGACGTGCCTGCAACACCATCAGTAAAGGTACAGAAAGAGACTTTTGTGTGTGTGTCTGCCTTATTACTCCTGCGGCTGAATTCCCCTTCTCCGTCCTGCACCCCCACACTCCGTTACCCTGAAGCATCAAGCCTTACCTGTGGGAGGCTTAACACCTTGCTGCCCAACACCAACCCTTCAGCGGACCTATACAGCAGAGCTGGTCACACTGACCAGGTACCACAGGTGGCGTCATGAACATCCTACAAATACTTTAATCCCCTGTAAATATCCTCCTTTTTCAGTGAGCGCCCAGGGCCACGGACCGAGCTGTGTCGCCGTGACATCCCCCATAGAAGTGAACGGGCTCTGTGCCGAGTACCCCACAGGCCCTGGCGGGCGACTCATCTTTTGGCGTCACGAACAGCATTTTGTGCCCTGCAGCAACGGAGTAACTGTGCCCGTTGCCACCGGGTACTGTGTGCCTCACTAAAAGACTGTGTTTTGTATGTGGTGAGAATTTCCCGCCATTTGCCCGCCATTGCCCGCCAAATTGCAGCGTTACGGCACGAAGAGAAGGAGGCGTACCTGTAAAAAGCGCGCTGAGTCCCGGACAGCCCCAACGCTGACGCGGCGGCAGATCATGTGGAGAGCTTCAGTGAACGCTCTGACATCAGAGCGCCGGCGACGCAGGTCCTTTTCTCACTACTGGAACCGGAGGAAGCTGCGGCCTACAGGAGAAGGTAGGCCACGCTTAACTAGGGGGGCGCAGACATGTCGCAGCAGCAAGCTCACAGCGCGGCCCAGGCTAACCGCCCCAATGACTTACCCCTCGGCGCTGCCACACAGGATGGAAACGCTGGCCCCTCACCAGGTCTTGTGGCCCCGATAGTACCGCTGACGCTGCCATATATGCCTGGAGCAAAGTGGCTCCCTCAGTACAGCGGCAAGCCAGACACCCTGTCAGGGTTCAAGCGCAAAATATGCAGCATAATGGACATGTACCCTATGACAGAAAAGCAGAGAGCTGCAGTGGTAGTGGGACAACTGACTGGTGCTGCAGAGAGGGAAGTAGAGACTTGGACAGCTGCAGACCAGGAATCAGTGCTTGCAATTTTCTTAAAGCTACAGACCATCTTTGAGGATCGCACTAAAACAGATCTCCGGATGAGGTTTTACCAATGCTCCCAGAAACCAGATGATAGCATTAAGGACTACGCCTGCAGACTACAGGGGGCCCTGCGAGCTCTCAAACAGGTTAACCCCATAAGTGTCATCAATGAAAATAAAATGTTAAAGGAGCAATTTGTACGGGGACTGAGGTCCCAAGCTGAAAGCAGAACTGTGCATTGGTGGTCCTTGGATCATCCTGACGCTATCTTTGATGCCCTTAAGGATATGGCTATAAAAGGACTGCGACCCCTGGAGACGCCCGAGATGGCAATCCAGTGTCACCCGGGTGAAGCCACCCTAAAGCCAGCAGCATCCACCTTTTCCCCGCTGGTTGCGGAAGCCAAAACGCAGGTGGCACCCCCTACTGAGCTGGACTGTCTGCGCTCAGAAGTGCGCCAGCTGACCAAAAACCTGGCCACTGTAATGAGTGCCCTGCAACTGCGGAGAGAGGAAGACAGAAAGATCCTGCTAGCTGTTTGCCCATGGGATGTCCCTTTGATGAGCCGGAGGAGAAGGAGGACGTCGCCCCATCGGAGGAGGACAACGCCACCCCCAGGAGCGACTCCCGACCAGCACCATCCTCGCTGAGAGATCATCTGCTACCGTTGCCACAGAGAAGGTCATCTAGCACGTCAGTGTCCTTTAAACGAGCAAATCCTGGGTCCGAGGGCCAATACCCAGGAATAGACTCTTCAGGCCCCTCAGACTGGAACCGCAGGTTTGTGGGAGGAAGACCATACCTGTCCATCATACTGGACGGGATCACAATCCCTGCCCTGCTGGACACTGGATCTCAGGTAACCATCATACCTGATGTCCTGTATAATAGATTTTGGTCCATTGACAGTCTCCAGCCCCCGAGCCCTGACTTTGCAGTATTCGCCTCTAATGGCCTCCCTGTTGATATACTCGGAGCCAAAGACGTGGGTAGAGTGGAGCTGAAGGACCAGGGACTATTAGTAGTAAAAACTGTAAATGAGGAAAATGGCTTAAATGTGGTTTTAGGTACCAACATTATCAGTAACTGTTTGGAGGAAGTTGTGTTTTTGCTCCAGCAGCTCGCCGATGTTGCCAGGCCGAAGCAAAAGGGAGTGATCCAGAAGGAGATCCGGGCCCTGATGTGCCAGCAGCAAGTGAAACTGACCGGTGGTGAGATTGGTAATGTACGGGTTACAGACCCGAACCCCATTGTGATACCCCCAATGAGTGAAATGCTTATATGGTGTAGAGCAGCAATAGGTCTGAGAGGACAGAACTACCAAGCAGTAGTAGAACCCCATTGTTCAGAACATAGACCTACACTCATGACAGCTAGAGGGGTAGTGGAGGTACGAAATGGGAGAGTGCCAGCACATCTTCTCAACTGGGGAGAAGATGAAGTGAACTTACCACGATATGCCACTGTTGCTAAATTACATGCAGTCGATAACAACTCCATTCTCACGACGGAGTCCTTAGCCTCCCCACAACCAGCGGAGGATAACGGCCCAGCAACACAGGTGGAGGATTGGTGTCAGCAGCTCCATGTCGGGACAGACACCACTCCAGCCCATCAGAAACAGGGAGTACTTCGAGTGGTACAGGAGTACACACAGGTATTTAGCAAACACCCACTTGACTTTGGGACAATTAAGGGAGTGCAGCACCATATCCCTACAGGCAACCATCCCTCCATTAAAGAACGTTACAGGCCTATACCACCAGCACACTACTAGAAAGCCAAAGAGATATTGCGTGATATGAAGGAAGCAGGGTGATAAAGGATGGTTGTAGTCCCTGGGCAGCACCTCTAGTCCTAGTCAGGAAAAAGGATGCAAGAATGAGAATGTGTGTAGATTACAGCCAAGTAAATTGCATTACACATAAAGATGCATACCCTTTACCATGCATTGAGGAATCCTTAGCTGCATTAAAGACTGCTAATTACTTTTCCACCCTTGACCTCACTAGTGGGTACTGGCAAGTAGCTGTGGCTGAGGAGGATCGGGAGAAGACGGCTTTCACCACCCCGATGGGACTCTGTGAGTTTGACAGAATGCCGTTTGGACTCAGCAGTGCCCCTGGAACGTTCCAGAGAGTGATGAAGAGCTGCCTGGGACATCTCAACTTTGAAACTGTGTTGCTGTACCTGGACGACGTAATAGTGTACTCCAAGACGTATGAAGATCACTTGAAGCACCTGGCGGAGGTATTCGAGTCACTGTCCAAGTATGGGATGAAACTGAAGCCTTCAAAGTGCCATCTGCTCAAACCAAAGGTACAGTACTTGGGACATATTGTCAGCTCAGAAGGAGTAGCGCCAGAACCCGAGAAGGTCACCGCCATCCAGAAATGGCCGGAGCCGAAGAATCTCAAGGAGGTGCGACAGTTCCTGGGACTGACAGGATACTACCGGAGGTTTGTAAAGGACTACACCAAGAAAGCAGCGCCTCTGCAAGACCTCCTGGTAGGACAATCCCTCAAGAGCAGAAATTCTCCATTCCCATGGGGTAAAGAACAAGCTGAGGCATTCAAGGAAATTAAGGAGATCCTGACAGGCGACGGGATCTTAGCCTACCCTGACTACAGCCAGCTGTTCCTGCTGTACACTGATGCCAGCAACGAAGGATTGGGAGCTGTCCTCAGTCAGAAGCAAAATGGCCTGGAGAAAGTCATTGCATATGCAAGCAGGAAGCTCCGCCCGACGGAGAGGAACCCAGAAAACTACAGCAGCTTCAAGTTGGAGTTCCTGGCACTGTTCTGGGCCATTACTGAAAGATTCAAGCATTACCTAGCCTCCAGCAAATTCACAGCCTACACTGACAATAACCCCTTGACACATCTTGCAACAGCTAAGCTGGGAGCCATGGAGCAACGTTGGATGGCTCGGCTGTCAAACTATCAATTCACAATCAAGTACAGAGCGGGCCGCAAGAATGCCAACGCTGATGCCTTGTCCAGAATGCCTCATGAGTCTGACACGGAAGAGGAATTGGATGACCTAGAAGAGATTGAACTACCTGCCTTTCACAGAAATGGGATGATCCACGAGCAACGAGCCTGCAGGAGGCAGCGTGGTAAGACGTTAAACCCTTTACCTCACCACAGCTGGAAGGAGACTCAGGACAGCGATCCGGTTGTCAGCCATATCAAGGAGCTGATAACTCAGGAAGGTTCCTCCTTGGAGAAGGATGCGTCTCAACAAGCAAAGCAGCTGTGGAATGAGAGAAGCCGGCTGTTTATCTACCGTGAGAAGCTGTGCCGGAGGTACGTCAACCCAAGGACCCATGAGATGGTATGGCAGATAGTAGTTCCCAGAACAGATGTCCAGATGGTGTTGGAAGCCTACCACAATCAAGCGGGGCACTTTGGCTGGAAGAAGCTGGAGACCCTGTTGAAGTGTCGTTTCTACTAGGTGGGAATGCGCAGTTCCATCGAGAAGTGGTGTAAAAACTGTGGACCCTGTAGTCTCCGAAGAAAAGACTACAGCAGCCAGAAGGCACCCCTGCAGCCCATCAAGATGACTCGTCCCTTGGAGATCGTGGCCCTGGACCATGTCAAGTTATCACCCAGCCGGTCAGGATACTCATATGCCCTGACAATGGTGGATCACTACTCCAGGTTCCTGGTGGTCGCCCCTGTCAAAGATCTAACGGCAGAAACAGCAGCAAAGACATTAAAAGCATATTTCTGCAGGCCCCATGGATATCCTGAGCAAGTGTTAACTGACCAAGGCCCAGCCTTTGAAGCCGAATTATTCCAGGAATTCTGTAATTTGTACGGATGCAAGAAGATAAGAACCACACCGTACCACCCCCAAACAAATGGTCTCTGTGAAAAGATGAATCACATTGTCATTGATCTGCTGAAGACGGTAACACTTGAGGAGAGAAATCGGTGGCCAGACTTGCTACCTGATCTGGTAGATCTGTACAATCACATACCTGTGAGTTCCACCAATTGTATCCCAGCCTATCTTATGCGGGCAAGACCAGGAAAGCTGCCCATGGATCTGGAACTTGGTGTTGTAGAACCAGAAGCAGATGTTACTACTGAAGATTGGGACACAAACAGACAGGAACAATACAGGAGAGTACAAGCCTGTGTGGAGGATAGTCTCAATAAAGTACAGTCATGGCCAAAAGTTTTGAGAATGACACAAATATTATATTTTCACATGATCTGCTGCCCTCTGGTTTTTATGTGTGTTTGACAGATGTTTTTATCACAGACAGAAATATAATTGTAAACATATGAGTAACAAAAGCTTATATTGACAGTTAGAATGAGTTAATGCAGCAAGTCAATATTTGCAGTGTTGACCCTTCTTCTTCAGGACCTCTGCAATTCTCCCTGGCATGCTCTCAATCAACTTCTGGACCAAATCCTGACTGATAGCAGTCCATTCTTGCATAATCAATGCTTTCATTTTGTCAGAATTTTTAGGTTTTTGTTTGTCCACACCGTCTCTTGATGATTGACCACAAGTTTCAATGGGATTAAGATCTGGGGAGTTTCCAGGCCATGGACCCAAAATCTCTATGTTTTGTTCCCTGAGCCATTTAGTTATCACCTTTGCTTTATGGCAAGGTGCTCCATCAAGCTGGAAAAGGCATTGTTGATCATCAAACTGCTCTTGGAGGGTTGGGAGAAGTTGCTCTTGGAGGACATTCTGGTACCATTCTTTATTCATGGCTGTGTTTTTAGGTAAGACTGTGAGAGAGCCGATTCCCTTGGCTGAGAAGCAACCCCACACATGAATGGTTTCAGGATGCTTAACAGTTGGCATGAAACAAGACTGGTGGTAGCGCTCACCTTGTCTTCTCCGAATGAGGCGTTTTCCTGATGTCCCAAACAATCGAAAAGGGGATTCATCAGAGAAAATAACTTTACCCCAGTCCTTAGCAGTCCACTGCCTGTACCTTTTGCAGAATATCAGTCTGTCCATGATGTTTTTTCTTGAGAGAAGTGGCTTCTTTGCTGCCCTCCTTGAGACCAGGCCTTGCTCCAATAGTGTCCGCCTCACAGTGCGTGCAGATGCACTCACACCTGCCTGCTGCCATTCCTGAGCAAGCTCTGCACTGCTGGTAGCCCGATCCCGCAGCTGAAACACTTTTAAGAGACGGTCCTGGCGCTTGCTGGTCTTTCTTGGGCGCCCTGGAGCCTTTTTGGCAACAATGGAACCTCTCTCCTTGAAGGTCTTGATGATGCGATAGATTGTTGACTGAGGTGCAATCTTTCTAGCTGTGATACTCTTCCCTGTTAGGCCATTTTTGTGCATGACAATGATGACTGCACGTGTTTCTTTAGAGATAACCATGGTTAACAGAAGAGAACAATGATGCCAAGCACCAGCCTCCTTTTAAAGTGTCCAGTGTTGTCATTCTTACTTAATCATGACAGATTAATCTCCAGCCATGTCCTCATCAACACCCACACCTGTGTTAATGGAGCAATCACTGAAAAGAGGTTAGCTGGTCCTTTTAAGGCAGGGCTGCAATGATGTTGAAATGTGTTTTGGGGGATAAAGTTCATTTTCTAGCCAAATATTGACTTTGCAAGTAATTGCTATTAAGCTGATCACTCTTTATAACATTCTGGAGTATATGCAAATTGCCATTAGAAAAAGTGAAGCAGTAGACTTTGTAAAAATTAATATTTGTGTCATTCTCAAAACTTTTGGCCATGACTGTAAGGGAAAAACAAGAGGATAACTACAACAAAAGTGCGCCAGCTGAACCTTTTGTACCTGGAGAAATTGTGCTGAAGAGAAAAAGGAGAATGCACAAATTAGATGACCAATGGGAAAGAGAGCCCTATGTCGTGCAAAATTCAAAGTTTGACAACAGGAAAACGTGTATCATTAGTAAAGATGTAGGAAAAACAACTACAACTGTGTCCAGAGATCACCTGAAACTATGTCCAGATTTATTAAAGCTTCAAGAAGAAGAACCTGTGATTGACAAAGAGAAGCAAGGTGGAGTCATACATACGGACTTAGGAGATTTTGCCGCAGATTGGCCTCGAATTGGAGAAGCTGTAATCATTCCAGTACTTCAATTTTATCAACAGCAAGAAGCACTCCAACGTCAAGTTGAGCCAGTTGTTGCAGAAGAAATAGTTCAAGAGGAACCTGCTCCTGTAGCATCTCAAGAAGTGAAGTCTCAAGATGTGGAATCTCAAGATGTTGGGTCTCAGGAAGAAGAATCCCCTGGCGAGACAGAACCGCATCACCCAGTTGCAAGTATACTTGCCAGATCCCTAGAGAGGTTAAGGCAGTTTACAGTTTACCTGCACGTAGGACAGACAGGTCAAATGCTACCTCAACTAACGCAACACCACGTAGGTCAGTACGCATGACAAAGGGACAGTTACCTGTTAGGTACCGAGAGTAGGTCTAACAAATGTAAGCAGTTAACTAGAGTCACAGTGTGTATAAATATAATATAAATTATTGTGTAAATATATGTATATATGTTACCTGTCAGCAACTGTTAAAATTCTTGCCTCCCGTAAGGGAAGAGTTCACTTGTTATTTGATGTTAACGTTGTATTTAAAAATATTTTTTTTCAGCCCGGGAGTGCTGATGTTTACTAGGGGGGATGTAGAGCCCAGCTGCGCTTGGAATCTCATTTCCCAGAGGGATGCCCCGAAGGTAAGGACCACTAGAGGACCCAATATGCATACACACATCTTCACCAATCCCTAGAGCCACCAGAGGGAGCCTTTTTAGTATATATAAGGATGGTGAAGCCACAGGAAGTTAGTTAGTCTGAGGGCTGCAGTCAGTAGTCACCTCAGAGAGCTCACAGATCAGTTTTAGTCTGAGTCTACGTGGAGAGTAGATCAGTCTGAGCTTAGTCACTTCAGAGAGGAGTTGAGAGTTGTTAGTTCTCTTGGAGAGGAGGGAAAGAGAACAGCAGTTGTGGAAAGAACCTGAAGTCTGCAGCTCTAAGCTTAGTTCAATGTGTGGAGGCTAGTACAAGTGGAAAGATAGCCACTCCAGCCTAGTCAGAACTGAGTCAATTGAGTGCAGTTCAGCGAGCAAGCGTGCCGACGCTTTGAGAGCGGTGAAGAAAGGAGAAGAAGCAGACCACCATCTGCTAGTGTGTTTAGTGTGAGGGTCGAGTAGGACGAAAGGCGAGTGGAGTAAGAAGAGAGTGACAGAGGTGGAAACAGCATTGATAGCTTACCTCTACTCTGATTAACCGGACGCCGGGTCCAAGCTTGCTGGATCCTTCACGCCTAGCAGGAGATACCGGAGACCCTGCGGGACTACAAGTTGCAGGAGCCCATAGGTGTTGATACGTGGCTGGGTTAGGAAGACAGGAGTCTGGCAGGTACCGCCATTAGAGACTGTGTCCTTCCAATAGAAAGCCCTATACAAAGTCAGCCAGGTGCAAAGTTGAAGACAGAGTTAGGCCTCATTTCATACAGGTCAGAGACTCACATTACAGGAGTAAGGAGGCCCTACACCTACTCAGTGGGAAGAACTGGATGTGCTTCCTTCACCCTGCCTGCGACACCATCAGTAAAGGTACAGAAAGAGACTTTCGTGTGTGTGTCTGCCTTATTACTCCTGCGGCTGAATTCCCCCTCTCCGTCCTGCACCCCCACACTCCGTTACCCTGAAGCATCAAGCCTTACCTGTGGGAGGCTTAACACCTTGCTGCCCAACCCCAACCCTTCAGCGGACCTATACGGCAGCGCTGGTCACACTGACCAGGTACCACAGGTGGCGTCACAAAAACATCCTACAAATACTTTAATCCCCTGTACATATCCCCCTTTTTCAGTGAGCGCCCAGGGCCACGGACCGAGCTTTGTCGCCTTGACATCCCCATAGAAGTGAACGGGCTCGGTGCCGAGTACCCCACAGGCCCTGGCGGGCGACTCAACGGCAGCACAGCTCAGTCCATGGCCCTGGGCGCTCACCTTCAAAGGGGGATATTTACAGGGGAATAAATGTTAATGTAGTTGATCGTGACGCCACCTGTAGTACCTGGTCAGAGTGACCAGCGCTGCTGTGCAGATCCTCTGGAAGGTATGGTGTTGTGCAGTTAGATGTTAGGCCTCCTACAGGTGAGGCTGTGTCCTTCCAGGGCAGGTAGATGTATAGGGATGACAAACACCATTCCCTTTATGTAGAAAATTCAAAAGAAGGGAAAAATAAAGAAGAGATCCCATAGATAATAAAAAACAATTTTTATTAGTAGAAAATTATTAAAATATACAAGACCAGTAACAGCGATGTAGCTCGGCGTCCCCATAACAGGGGTGAGGGGACGCCGAGCTGCATCGCTGTTACTGGTAAATATCACCATATTAGCCTTTTCTTTGCATTATGCCATTACTGTATGTTCGGTCTTTTTCATCGCCAACTAGACAGCTAGTGTTAGTATGCCATTAAGGTGAATATATTTTGGATGTATATGTGTTGCATTGATACCTGTTAGATGCATCTGTCTTTACACCCGGCATTGCTACTCCACTGAGAGCGTATTTGTTTATCTTTATAGCATGGGGTTGGATGCATGTATGCATAAATAATAGAAACACATTTTAAGGGCAGTCTATGGGTATTTAACCCTTGCATTTACTAGGATGTATATGTGCTACATTGGTGCCTATCTAGTAAATCTGTCTCTATACCGTACACTCTACTGAGGGTAAAAATATATATATATTTCTATGGCATAGGGTTGGATGTATACATATATTTTAGTAACACTATAATAAGGCATTCACTGGGTAATTAACCCTTATTACGATTAATCTGTGATCATAGTCATTTCTAAGGCATTAGGTGATTTGTTATTAACATGGTATGATATTATTGGCACCATTATTGTTCTGGTGGCCATGTAATATGTTTATTGTATTACGGCTCGGTGTCCCTTAACAGTTTTTCTGCTGTTTTATTGTATATTTTAATAATTTTCTACCAATAAAAATTGTTTTTTATTATCTATGGGATCTCTTCTTTATTTTTCCCTTCTTTTGAATTTTCTACATAAAGGGAATGGTGTTTGTCATTGATATGAAGTGCCCTATCTGAATTTTTTGGACAGACTTTTGTTGTTGCAGATGTATAGGGATGCAGGATGGAGGGGAACCCGGCAGGGCAGGAACAAGAAGGTGGACACACACAGACACACAAGTCACTTTGGTACCTTTACTGAAGATGTTGCAGGTACATCCCGGAGCACTGTAGGGTGAAGGGTGCACATCCAGATTCTCCCACTAAGTAGGTTTAAGGCCTCCTTGTTCCTTGCCTTTCCGTAATGAGTTTCTGGCCTGCCTGCAGCTGGGCCTAACTTAGTCTCTGTCCTTCACCCGGCTGACCTTGTGGTTGGACCTTCTCTTGAAGTACAGTGTCCCTGCTTGCAGGGCCCTGCTTGCCGGAACTCCGTATCTTCTGGCCCTGATACGTGTCAGCTCTGTGGTGCTCCTGGGACATGTATTCCTCCAGGAACTCCTTTTGTCTCCTACTGGGTCGTGGAGATCCCTGTAGGCTCGGACCCGGCGTCCGGTATATACTAGCTGGGGTGAGTGGATAAGGCTCCTCTGCCCCTTCTTCTACTCTCGCCTCTTGCCTTCGGCCTACTCGGGCCCTCACACCATTATACACACTGGCAGTTGGTGGGCTGCCTCTTCTGCCGCTCTCAGAGCGTCGGCACTCTCCTAGCTTTCTAACTTGAGCTATTGAGTCTCTCACTGCAAGCTCCACTCTGCTCTGCAGGCTCAACTCTACTCAAACTACTCTGCACTCTGCCCTGCAGACAGACTGACTGAGTTCCTGCCTTCACCCTCTTTTATATTCCTATCAGGCTCCCTCTGGTGGTCTTAGAAGACGGGTGAAGGTGTGTGTATGTATAGTGAGACCTCTAGTGGTTCAATCCTTCGTGCACCCTTCCAGGTTATGTGGAACTGAGCGAAGCTGGGCTCCACATTCCCCCCTAGTACAGCTCAGCACTCCTGGGCTGAAATACTTTTTCTACAAAACAAAACAGTAAACATTAGACAAACTATATCTTCCCTTTGCAGGAGGTGAGGCACTTGAACTGTTGCATAGACAAATAAATAACTATATACATAGGTACATGGTAAAAACAATTAGGGAGTGAGCAACCGAAAAGTCCGAGTCTCTTTTGGAAAGATTGCTCAAAGGGTAATAGAAGAACAAGTAAATAATGTCCATTTCACTTGAATTGGCATGAAAAGCAAAAGACAAATTAATAAACAACTGGTCTAGACATACTAGAAATAACAATATATTACAATTATGTATAATACCTCTAGGGTAACTATCTACTTTTATTAGGAGGTTGCCTAGTCTTTATACCTTGCAGGGAGTTGTCCTTTCGTATTACGGGTCGATTTGCATAGTGCGGGGGTATGCGTGGTGTCAGTGTCCCTGTCTGTTCTACGTGCAGGTAGGTTATAGAATTGCCTTTTCTCTCTAGAGGACTGGCAAGTATACTTTGGACTGGGTTATCCGGTTCTGTCTCTGCAGGGGATCCTTCTTCCTGGGATTCTTCTGGAGCAGGTTCCTCTGGAACAGACTCTGCTGCGGCAACCGGCTCAACTTGATGTAGAGGTTCTCCTTGTTGTTGATAGAATTGGAGTACAGGGATGATAACGGCTTCTCCAATTCGGGGCCAATCCGCTGGGAAATCTCCTAATTCTGTATGTATGACTGCTTCGCTATGTTCCTCCTTATTGATGACAAGTTCTTCCTCTTGGAGTTTTAACAGATCCGGACACAACTTCAGGTGATCTCTGGATACAGTTGTAGTCGTTCTTCCTCCATCTTTACTGATTAAACACATTTTCCTGTTATCAAACCTTAAATTCAACACAGTGTAGGGTGTTATGTTTTGGTATCTGAGGAGAAAAAGCAAATACGGCAATACACCAGAGAGGCTGGAACCTATTGAATTGCAGTAACCTGAACTAACCACACAACTAGAGGTAGCCGTGGAGAGTTCCTAAGTTGATCCTAGATGCCTCGTCACAGCCTGAGAGATAACTACACCTAAAGGCAGAAAGAGGAAAGCTATCTGCCCCGGAGCAGATCCCAAAGAAAATAGGAAGCCCCCAAACATGTAATGGCGGTTAGACAAGAAGAAACACGGACACAGACAGAAAATAGAATGAGCAAACGCTGGGGCCCAATCTGTCTAGACAGAAATGTACAGGAAAGGATTCTCACTGCAATCCAAAAAAAACCCTAAAAAATACAACTCTTCTGATTGCAAAAACACCTGAGATCACACGATCTCTTCCACCTAAATCAGATCTCTGGTGTAACAAAACTAAGCCGCAGCCACTAAAAAAACAGGAAAAAGCAAATGAACAAATAACAGTGGCTTCAGATAAACTGAGAGGAGCACAGGCCCCCAGGAGGGGACCCGGCTGACCTCCACAGAAGTGCAGGGAACTATGCAAAAAGCAAGCACAAAAATAAAAGCAGAAAATATCTTATCTGAAAGCAGAAGATGCAGGCAAGACTCAGCAAACTTCCAAATGAACCAGGAACCACAATTGAGACAAGAACAATTGATCACCGGCAACCATCATGGGAGGGAACCTCCCTTATATCAGACCAGTCAGTGATCCCAGATTGCCATTCCTCGCTGAAAGGTTCAGTACTGTCTGTAACCACCAGAGGGAGCCTCTGCTTAGAAACGATCTCTAGCACATTCATAACAGTAGGGCTCTCTCTCCCATTAGGGGCAATGGGTACTTATTCTTAACGGTGATGACATTAAGACCCCTGTAGTCAATACATGGATGTAATTCTCCGTTCTCTTTTGCACAAAGAAGAACCCCGCCCCTGCTGGTGACACCGACTTCATAATGAACCCTCTTGCCAGATTCTCCTGAATATACTGGGACATGGCCTCTGTCTCAGGAAGCGAGAGGGGATAGACTCTTACCCGAGGAGGTTCTGCTCCAGAGATCAATAGGACAGTTGTAGGGGCGATGAGGCGGAAGAGTCTCCGCCACCTTCTTGGAGAAAACGTCTGCGTATGACCAACATCACTGGGGGAGAGAATTGAGATCTACGGGTATCTCTGTGGTGGTGACCTGAACGCACTCCCTGACACACCTGCCTCTACATAAATCACCCCAACCCAGTATCATCCCAGAAGACCACTCAATATGGGGAGAGTGATGACGGAGCCAAGGTACTCCCAGCAACACCTCGTCTATTCCCTCAGGCAGGACAAGAAAGGAAATACTCTCCTGATGGGAAGGGGACATAGACAACGTGAGAGGGATAGTCTGGTGAGTGATTTGTGAGGGCAGAGTCGATCCATTCACTACACGCACAGTCACCGGTTTGGCAAGCATCACCAGAGGTATAGTGTGGCGGAGAGCAAAGGCAGAGTGTTATGTTTCGGTAGCTGAGGAGTGCAGGTAAAAAAGGAAATACACCAGAGCAGTTGGAATCTATGAGATTGCAGTACCCTGACTAACCACCACAACTAGAGGCAGCCGTGGAGCGTTCCTACGTTGGTCCTAGACGCCTCGTCACAGCCTGAGAAACTAACTACACCTAAAGATAGAAAGAGGAAAGCTATCTGCCCCGGAGCAGATCCCCAAAGAACATAGAAAGCCCCCAAACATGTAATGGCGGTTAGACAAGAGGAAATACTGACACAGACAGAAAATAGTATGAGCAAACGTTGGGGCCCAAACTACCTAAATAGAAAAGGATAGGAAGGGCACTTACTGCAATCCCAAAAAACCCTGAAAAGCACCAACTCTACTAATTTCAAAAACACCTGAGATCACACGACCTCTACCACCTAAATTAGTTCTCTGGTGTAACAAATCAAAACAGCAGCCACTGAAAAAACTGGAAAAAGCAAATGTACAAACATCAGTGGCTGAACTAAACTGAGAGGGCAAAATCCCCCGGAGGGGACCCTGAAGGCCCCCACAGAAGTGCAGGACAAAATGCAAAAATCAAGCACAAAAACAAAAAGAAGAAAATGTCTTATCTGTTAGCAGGAGATGCAGACACGACACAGCAGGCTACAAAGGAAACAGGAATCAAGGATTGAGACCAGAACAATTGATCACCGGCAACCCTGATGGGAAGGCGAGTCCCTTATATAAGACCAGTCAGTAACACCTGATTCCCAATCCTCACAATCTTCACTGGACAGTCCAGTACCGCTTGTAACCACCAGAGGGACCTCTGCTCAGAACTCATTTCAAGTCCATTCACAACAGTACCCCCCCCCTTGAGGAGGGGTCACCGAACCCTCACTTGAGCAACCCGGTCGGTCAGGATGAGTTCTATGATACGCACGGATGAGTCTCCTAGCATGGATGTCCGAAGCAAACACCCAAGAATTGTCTTCCTGACCATAACCTCTCCACTTAACCAAATACTGGAGTTTTCGTCTAGAAAAACGAGAATTCAAAATTTTCTCAACCTCAAACTCCATATTGCCCTCAACCAGAACAGGGTCAGGAGGAAAGCAGTAGGAACCACTGGCTCAACAAACCTCTTCAACAAGGACTTGTGGAACACATTATGGATCTTAAATGTCCCTGGAAGAAGCAAACGAAAAGAAACAGGATTATGAATCTCCATGATCTTATAAGATCCAATGAACCTAGGCTTAAATTTAGGAGATGCCACTCTCATAGGAATATTTTTTGAGGACAACCAGACCAAGTCCCCCACTTTAAACCGAGGACCATCAGTCCTATGCCGGTTAGCAAACCGCTGGGCCCTCTCCTGAGAGAGGGACAACCTCTGCACTACCTGGTCCCAAATCTGTTGCATACGCTCCACAACAGAGTCAACACCTGGACAGACAGAAGCCTCCGTCTGTCCTGAAGAAAATCGAGGGTGAAACCCAGAATTACAGAAAAATGGAGACATCAAAGTGGCAGAGCTAGCCCTATTATTAAGAGCAAACTCAGCCAAAGGCAAAAAAGAGACCCAGTCATCCTGATCAGCAGACACAAAGCATCTTAGATAAGTCTCCAATGTCTGATTTGTTCTCTCAGTTTGACCATTGGTCTGAGGATGAAACGCCGAGGAGAAAGACAATTGAACACCAAGTTTAGAACAAAAGGTCCTCCAAAATCTGGAAACAAACTGGACTCCTCTGTCAGACACAATGTTCTCAGGAATGCCATGTAAACGAACCACGTGCTGAAGGAACAAAGGTACCAATTCAGAGGAGGAAGGCAACTTAGGTAATGGCACAAGATGTATCATCTTGGAAAACCTATCACAAATCACCCAGATGACGGTCATTCTCTGAGAAACAGGGAGGTCGGAAATGAAATCCATAGAGATATGGGTCCATGGTCTCTTAGGCACAGGCAATGGCACCAACAAACTACTAGAGCGGGAGCAAGGCTTGGAGCGAGAGCAAGTCCCGCAGGACTGCACAAATTCCCTGACATCACGAGACAAGGTAGGCCACCAAAAGGACCGACTAACCAAGTCTCTGGTACCAAAAATTCCGGGATGACCGGCCAACGCGGAACAATGAATCTCAGACATCACACTCTTTTTCCAGTGGTCCGGGACAAACAATTTCCCAACAGGGCAGCGCTCGGGCCTATCCTCCTGACACCCCTCCAGAGCCAGTCTCAAATTGGGCGAGATGGCGGAAAGAACTACACCTTCTTTCAAAATAACAGAAGGATCAGATAACTCAGGAGAGTCCGCAAGGAAACTCCTTGAAAGGGCATCCGCCTTAACATTCTTAGTGCCAGGAAGAAAGGAAACCACAAAATTAAAACGTGTGAAAAACAAGGCCCACCTGGCCTGTCTAGGATTAAGTCGCTTGGCAGATTCCAGATAAACCAGATACTTATGGTCAGTAAGGACCACCACCTGATGTTTGGCTCCCTCCAGCCAATGTCTCCACTCTTCAAAAGCCCACTTCATGGCCAATAACTCCCGATTACCCACGTCATAATTACGTTCAGTAGGAGAAAATTTTCGAGAGAAAAAGGCACAAGGGTTACTTTTAGAGGTCTCTGGATCTCTTTGGGACAAAACGGCACCTGCCCCAATTTCAGAGGCATCAACCTCCACCTGAAATGGCAGAGAAACATAGGCTGCCGTAGAACAGGAGCAGAAGTGAATCTCTGCTTAAGTTCCTGAAATGCAGAGACTGCCTCAGGAGGCCAATTCACCACATCAGAACCCTTTTTGGTCAAATCAGTTAATGGTTTAACAATAACCGAGAAATTACCAATAAATTTACGATAAAAATTGGCAAAACCCAAAAATCTTTGAAGAGCCTTTAATGAAGTAGGTTGGACCCAATCACAGATGGCCTGAACTTTGACCGGGTCCATTTCAATAACAGATGGGGACAAAATGAATCCCAAAAATGAGATCCTCTGTATGCCAAAAAGACACTTTGATCCCTTCACATACAGAGCATTCTCTTTCAAATCTGGAATACAGTTCGAACATGTTTCACATGAGAGTCCCAGTCATTGGAAAAAATCAAGATATCATCCAAATAAACAATCAGAAATTTATCCACAAAATCCCTGAAAATGTCATTCATGAAGGACTGGAAGACAGAAAGAGCATTAGTGAGCCCAAAGGGCATCACAAGGTACTCAAAATGCCCCTCAGGGGTGTTAAATGCCATCTTCCATTCATCCCCGTGCTTAATGCGAATAAGGTTATATGTCCCCTGAGGTCAAGCTTGGTAAACCAAGTAGCGTTTTTCACCCTGGAAAACAGGTCAGAAATCAAGGGTAATGGGTATTGATATTTCACAGCAATATTGTTCAAAAGACGATAATCAATACACGGCCTTAATGAACCATCCTTTTTGGCCACAAAGAAAAAAACGGCACCTAAGGGTGAAGAGGATGGTCTGATATGACCTTTCTCCAATGACTCCTTGATATAAGACCGCATAGCGTCATGTTCAGGTACAGACAAGTTAAAAAGGCGACCTTCAGGGAATTTACTACCAGGCACTAATTCAATAGCGCAATCATAGCTCCTATGGGGAGGCAAGGATGCAGATTTACTTTCGCTAAACACATCAGAAAAATCAATCAAAAAGTCAGGAACATCCTGAGCCTGGGGGGAGGCAGAAAAAACAGGAGTGTTGGTATTAACACATTGGCAGCCCCAACTGGTTACAGACACAGATTTCCAATCCAAAACAGGATTATGAGACTGTAACCAAGGGAAACCCAGCACGATAATGTCATGCAGATTATACAGAACCAAAAATTTGCAGCTCTCCTGATGATCAGTTTCAACCCTCATTATCACCTGAGTAGAAAACTGGGGTTTATTCTCAGCCAAAGGGGTAGAATCGATCCCCAGTAGGGGAATAGACTTCTGTAGGGGTATCAAGGGAAACCCACAACGTTTAGCAAAATCATAATCCATCAGGTTAATAGCTGCTCC
>JARQOD010000550.1:31860-67528 GCA_033576555.1 Oophaga sylvatica | reverse complement strand
GTCGTCCGATTCTTCTTCCGTATCAGAGTCATGCGGCATTCGGGACAACGCATCAGCATTAGCATTCTTTCGACCTGCCCGGTACTTGATAGTAAACTGGTAATTGGACAACCGGGCCATCCATCGCTGCTCCATGGCACCCAGCTTGGCGGTTTCCAGGTGCGTTAACGGGTTGTTGTCTGTGTACGCCGTGAACTTATTGGAGGCCAGATAGTGCTTAAATCTTTCAGTAATGGCCCAGACCAGCGCCAGAAACTCCAGCTTGAAGCTGCTATAATTTTCCGGATTCCTCTCCGTTGCCTGAGTTTTCTGCTAGCATAAGCGATGACTTTTTCTTGGCCATTCTGCTTCTGACTGAGAACTGCTCCCAGCCCTTCATTACTGGCGTCGGTGTACAACAGGAACGGTTGGCTGTAATCAGGATAGGTTAAGATCTCATCACCTGTCAGGATCTCTTTCATCTTTTGGAATGCTTCAGCCTGTTCTTTACCCCAATTAAAGGGAGGGTTTCTGCTCTTCAGGATTGTCCTACTAGGAGGTCCTGTAAAGGAGCTGCCTTCTTCGTGTAATCTTTCACGAATCTCCTGTAGTAACCCGTTAGTCCCAGGAACTGTCGCACTTCCTTAAGGTTCTTCGGCTCCGGCCACTTCTGGATGGCAGTGACTTTCTCGGGGTCTGGCGCTACTCCTTCCGAACTGACGATGTGCCCCAAGTATTGTACCTTCTGTTTGAGTAGATGGCATTTTGAGGGTTTCAACTTCATCCCGTACCTGGACAGGGACTCGAATACTTCTGCCAGGTGCTTCAGATGGTCCTCATAAGTCTTGGAATACACGATGACGTCGTCTAGGTATAGCAGCACGGTTTCAAAATTGAGATGTCCCAGACAGTTTTCCATCACTCTCTGAAATGTTCCTGGGCACTACTGAGCCCAAACGGCATTCTGTCGAACTCACAGAGCCCCATTGGGGTGGTGAAAGCCGTTTTTCTCACGATCCTCCTCAGCCACAGCCACTTGCCAGTAACCACTAGTCAGATCAAGGGTAGAAAAGTAGTTAGCCGTTTTCAGAGCAGCTAATGATTCCTCTATACGTGGTAGCGGGTATGCATCCTTGTGTGTTATGCGGTTCACCTGCCTGTAATCCACACACATTCTCATACTACCATCTTTCTTTTTAACCAGAACTAGAGGGGCTGCCCAGGGACTACAACTATCCCTTATCACCCCAGCTTTCTTCATATCATTCAACATTTCTTTAGCCTTCTGATAATGAGCTGGAGGTATGGGCCTATACCGCTCTTTGATGGGAGGATGATTGCCAGTAGGGATATGATGTTGTACTCCCTTAATTGTCCAAAATCAAGTGGATTTTTGCTAAACACTTGGCGTACTCTTGCACCACCCGTAATACCCTTGCTTCTGGTGAGCGGGAGTGGTGTCCGTCCCAACATGGAGTTGCTGACACCATTCCGCCACCTGGGTTGCTGGGTCATTGTCCTCCTCTATTTGACAGGAGTCTAAGGACTCAGCCGGGAGAATAGAATTATTGTCGACAGCATGTAGTTTAGCAATGGTTGCATAACGGGGTAAGTTTACCTCATCATCTCCCCAATTGAGAAGCCGTACCGGTACTCTTCCATTCACCACCTCTACTACTCCTCTAGCAGTCATAAGTGTAGGTCTATGTTCTGAATGGTGGGGTTCTACTACAGCTTGGTAATTCTGTCCTCTCAACCTATGGCTGCCCTGCACCAAATGATCATTTCACTCATTGGGGTATCACAATAGGATCCGAGTCAGTGACCCGTACATTACCAATTTCGCCGTCGGTAAGCTTCGCTTGCTGCTGACACACCAGGGCCCGGATCTCTCTTTGGATTACTCCTCTCTGCCTTGGTCGGGCAATCTCAGCGAGCTGTTGGAGCAAGAACACAACTTCTCCCAAACAATTACCGATAATGTTAGTACCCAAAATGATATTTAAAACCGTTCTCCTCATTTACAGTCTTTACTACCAGAAGCCCTTGGTCCTTCAACTCCTCTCTGCCCACCTTTACATCTACACATTTTGTTCCGAGTACTTCTACAGGAAGACCATTAGAAGCATACACAGTAAAGTCAAGGCTCGGAGGTTTAAGACTGTCCATTGACCAGTACTTGGTATATAGAGCATCAGGTATTAGGGTCACTTGGGACCCAGTGTCTAACAATGCTGGAACAGCAATACCATCTAGAATAATAGACAGGTAGGGTCGCCCGCCCACATACCTGCGGTTCCAGTCTAGGGGGCCTGACGGGTATTCTCCTGGGTGTTGGCCCTTGGACCCAGGTTCTGCCCGTTTAAAGGACACTGTATAGACAGATGACCTTTCCGGTTGCAGCGATAACAGATGATCTCTCGACGAGAAGGGTGTTGATCAGAGGTTGCTCCTGGGGGTGGCGTTGTCCTCCTCGGGGGGGCGACGTCTTCTTTCTTCTCCGGTGCATCCACGGAACGTCCTCTGGGCAGTCAGCTAACAAGATCTTCCCTTCCTCTTCTTTCCGCAGCTGTAGGGCACTCATCACAGCGGCCAGATTTTTAGTCAGCTGGCGCACCTCTGAGCGCAGACAGTCCAATTCACTAGGAGGTGTCACCTGCGCTTTGGCTTCAGCCACTAACGGGGAACAGGGGGTTACTGCCGGTTCCAGAGTGACTTCACCCTGATGATGTTGGGTGGCCACCTCAGGTTTGCCCAGGGGCCGCAGCCCTTTTATTGCCATGTCCTTTAGGGCATCAAAGGTAGCATCCGGATGATCTAAGGACCACCAATTTACAGTTCTGCGTTCCTCTGGGGATCTCAATCCCTGTATAAATTGTTCTTTCAGCATTCTATTCTCGTCGATAGCATTTAAATTGTTAATTTGCTTGAGGGCTCTCAGGGCTCCCTGTAGTCGGCAAGCATAGTCCCGAATGCTGTCACCTGGCTGTTGTGAACAGTGATAGAAGGCCAACCGGAGATCCGTTTCTGTGCGGTCTTCAAATATGGCATGTAGCTTAAGGAAGATCGCAGGTACCGACTCCTGATCAACGGTATCCCAAGTCTCCACTTCCCTCTCAGCAGCGCCAGTTAGCTGCCCTATTAGCACAGCAGCTTTTTGTCTCTCAGGCATGGAGTACATTTCTAGGATGCTGCATAACTTCCGCTTGAAGCCTGCTAATGTGCCTGGCTCACCGCTGTATTGGGGAAGCCATTTCGCCCCAGGCATATATGGGAGCGTTAGTGGCATGATCGGGACTACCGGACTGGGTGCAGGGCCTGCGCCCCCATCTGGCGCTACAATACCAGACGGTGCGGGATTGGGGACTCCGGCCGGGGCCGCACTGTCAGCCGGTTGTTGTGACATCTTAGCGCCCCCTTGGTTAAACGGAGCCTACCGGTTTCAGATGCTGCTACTTCACAGGCACCGCAGTGGGAACAGGACCTTCGTCGCAGGCGCTCTGATGTCAGAGCGTTCACTTCCTGTCGCAGGACCTGCAGCTCTATTTTGCGATGCAATTTGCGATGCGGATTGCAATGCAGATTGTGATGCAGTTTGCTATGCGGATTGCTATGCAGTTCGCGATGCGGTTTGCAAAGCAGATTGCTATGCAGTTTGCGATGCGGTTTGCGACGCAGATTGCTATGCAGTTTGGGGTGCAGGTTGGGGGCGTGTCCAAGACTTTGCGCGCTTTTTCAGGTCCGCCCACCTTCTTCTCCAGCGCCTGAGGGCGCGAATATGGCGGCAAAATGGCGGATTTTAGCGCCAAACAATAGCAACAGTCTTTTTCATCAAAACACTCCACAGGCACACAGGGCTCGCAATGCTGCAAGTTTCGTATCCTGTTCGTGACGCCAAGTTTTTGTGTCGACCCGCCACCACAATTGTGGGTTACCAGGGCAATGGGGTACTCAGAGCCGAGCCCGTAGAAGTCTATGGGAATTGTCACAGGTAGCTGTGGCTCGGTCTGTGGCCCTGGCGGTCTGGCGTATGTTGGGGATGTATTTACAGGGGATAGGTTTATATACAGTTCGTGACGCCACCTGTAGTATTCTGGTAATTTATACCAGCGCTGCTGTAGATCTCTGAGGGATGGTGATGCAGCTAGATGTCGGGTCCCCTACAGGTGGGACTCTTCCCTCAGGTCGGTAGTTAGGTAGGGATTGTGCAGGCATGCAATAATAACTCAGTCTCACACGGTCAGCATCTTTCCATACCTTTACTTGTAAGATGTTCAAGCAGGTCCCAGGGAGGCTGATGGGGTTGATGGAGGATGAGCTTTGAGGCAACAGCTAAGCAACTTAGGGGCCTCCTTTACTGTCCAATGAAGATGAGTACGACCAGCCTGAAGCGTAGTCCCCTCTATGATTCCAGCTTATCCAAAGCTGTGCTTCCCAGTCAATTTAGTGTTAGGAGCCTTTCTATGAGGGAGCTGAATCCTTATTTTGTCCTGCAGAGACTCAAAGTCTTCACTTCCCTGACCCCAGATACGTACTGACTATAAGGGGGTGTTTGCCGCGACCTAGGGTCCGGTAAATCTCTGGTTTTCTCCTCACTATGCTTGTAACAATAGTGATCCTTCGGTCCCCAGTAACCGGTAGCAATGTGCAGGACTCTTCCAAGCCAAACGCACTTTTCCAATAATCTTCCTTCCACTTTGCCCTTCGATTTGCTCGACTCTTAATAGTTAGTTCAGTCTTTCTTCCAGTGGGGCACAGCTCTGACTAGACTAAGGTGAATTAGACCACCTGTACCAGCCTCCACGTTCTGAACTGATGACAGGCTCAAACTGGACACGTCTACTCTGTCCAAGGACAGGAAACTGACTGACTAAACATCACTCCCTTCCACACCCCTGCTGGGTGTGTCAGAAGTGTACATGATGTCATGAAGAGACCTTAACTGTTACCTCTCCACTCATCCTCCTGGTATTGTGTACCAGGGCTACACATTTGGAACATTATATGGGACCAATTATGTATGGAGCAATATATGGGAGTCATTATTCTGTATGGAGCAATATATGGGGCTCATTATTCTGTATAGAGCAATATATGGGGCTCATTATTCTGTATGGTGCACTATGTGGTGCCCATAATACTGTATGGAGGACTATACTGTCCGATTTTTGAGCTATTGTAGAGTTTACAATAGATATCAGTCATGTAATGTTAGAAGTGAAGTATTTGGCATTGTACTATACCTATATTTCTCTGCCGTATCGGAGCATCATGAATTGTGGTATGTGTTAAAGTGTCCCACTGAGACTCTTTTGCCCGGGGCCCACGAAAACCTGGAGCCAGCCCTGCCCCCCCCACAACTTTAGCCAAATAACCCCCAGTTTTCAATGCGTTACTATTATTATAAAGTAAATTAAGGTTGACAAGCTTAAGTAATAAGAATTGATGTCGTTGGCATTGAAATGGGCACTGTAGGTGTGTTTACTGTCTCCCACTCACTGCCGACTTTTATTCCCCATTGACTTGCATTGGGGTCGGGTTTCGGTCGGAACTCCGGCTTTTGCCGATAGTCGGCCTATTCCGTTCTACTCGACTTTTGATAAAGTCGGGTGGTCCGAAACCCGACTCGAACCTCTCGGAGGCAAAGTCGCTCATCTCTAATAATTACTGTTAGGCTACACGTCAGGGTTGAGAAGGAAAGAGCGCTATTTGGCTTTCAGAGCACAGATTTTGCTAGAATAGTTTACGGGGCAACATTTGCAGAGCCCCTAAGATGCCAGAACAGCAGAAAAACACAAAAAGTGACCCCATTGTAGAAATTGCACCTTTTAATGAATTCATCGACGGCTGCAGTGACTATTTTGTAACATCCATGCCAGGCTTTTTTTTCTGGAGAATTGCAAATCTGCCAATCTAGTACCCATACATTGTTTCCCATACAGTGGAGTGCCCCCATATACTGTAGTGACCCCATACTTTGTGCCCAGCTTGTGCTTCTGACAATACGCACCCATAAATTAAGTGCCTTCTCTCCATTACAATAATGCCGCAATTGTGGCCGCTTAATGTTGTTTAGGCACGGTGGGGCTCAGAAGGAGGGGGTATTTTGATTTGGGAAAGCAAAATTAACTGGATTTTATTTATGGGGGCAGGAGCCATATCGCTTTTCAAGAGTCTTTGTTATACCAGTAACATGGGAACTCCCTATTGTTCCAGTGACAGATGACGGACCTGAGTGAGGACTGGGTTTGTGCGGGATAAATTAGGGGTTTTATTGGTAACATTTTGGGGTAGATGACATTTTTGGGTTGCTTCCAGTACAAGGCTGGATCACATTCTTGTGTTCTACACTGAGCACTTACGACTGGGATTCCGTATAAATTATACAAAAATGCTATTCAGATAAAACCCCCAACAGAACCACCCACCATAATGGGGTATATGGAGACACTTTGGAGTCCGTTTGGAGTCTGCGCCGATGGTATCCATCTTTTTAGGCATGCACAGATCTGTGGTTGCCCACACTTGTGCGCTAAAAAAGACACCTAAAATGATAGGACACCACTGGAACACAGACCAGTCCAAAGTGGCTCCATCTACAGCATAAGTGAGTGGTTTCACTTGGGGCTTTGTGTGAATTGCGGTTTTGGGGAATTTACACTGAAGCCCCAATATAAGCGCTCAGCGGAGTGCAGGAAAGATGTGATCCGAGCCTTTTTCCAATTTTTGGAAGATACAATGTAGACATAAGTACAAGAATATTTTTATTTTTGCGCAGTTCACCATGCGGTATAAGTTATAAGGCAGATTTATTCTCCGAATTGGTGCCATTACAGCGATACCTGATTTTTTTTTTAGGTTTTGCTTTTATCACAGTAAAAATGCTTTTTTATGAAAAGTAGTTTTTTTGATTTGTCATATTCTGAGAGTTGTAACTTTTTTATTTTTTGCCAAGCAGAACTGTCTGAGGGCTTACATTTTGAGGTACATAATATTTTTTGATCAATTTTTTGTTCTGATTTTTCAAAGAATGAACAAAACCCAACAATTCAATTATTGTTTTTATTTTTTTTCCGTTCAGCAAGCAGTAAAAGTGATAAGACCTATTTGTTCGTCGGGTCAATACTATTACAGCGATACCAGATTTATATGATTTTTTTATGCTTTGTTCTTTTTACAGACTAAAAACAATATTTTACAAAAATGAATTTGTTTTTCCATCGCCATATTCTGAGAGCTCAAAAAAAAATCCTAAACAATTGACTTAGGCTTGGTTCACACTAGCGTTTGGCAGGGCTGCATACTTCCTCCGTTAAGCCCCGCCCACTTCCACACCTCTTCCTTTCAAATCCGCCTACGTCTGCATGCGTCCTGCATACCCTATCTTTAACATTGGGTATGCAGGCCATGCGGATGTAAGTGGATGCGTCCACATGCGTCGATTTGACGCTGCGCTGACAGCAGCAAAATGCAACATGTTGCATTTGACGCAGTTCGTCGCAGCATCAAAACGACGCATGCGGATGCATACACATACATCCGCATGGCCTGCGTACCCAATGTTAAAGATAGGGTATGCAGGACGCATGCAGATGTAGGCGGAGCTGAAAGGAATAGGTGCGGCAGTGGGCGGGGCTTAACGGAAGAAGTATGCAGCCCTCCACAGCCCTGCCGAACGCTAGTGTGAAACTAGCCTTAGATGGATAAAGAGGCATGAACATGAATATTATAAAATACAATATTTTATTAGGAATTAGTTAAAAGGAATTCATTTAAAACTAGCTTGGCCCGTGCAAAATTTTCACACATTGGTCATTGGGGGTGCAGGCAATTTCAGAAAAAGTAAGCTGGTCAAATGTAAATATTTCATGAGATGTTGAACACAGACAGATATTTATATATTTAGCTTGGCAATACAATAAATTGGTTTGATAAGTAGAGGCCAAAAAATGTCTTCAGGTTGAGATGCCACCTGCAGGTCATTGTGTCTTTCTGTAGGTTTATGAAAATAAATGTTTAAACTATATTTAGTGATAAAATCGTGAATGTGTGGTTTGTTTGGCTCTTTTCTTGCTGAAGGGAGCAAGTTTACCTTTCAAATGGTGTATCATTTGTGTGTGTGGGGCAAAGTAATCAGCGAAAAAGCAGTGCATGTTTACAAATGTGTTTTCATATGTGACTCACCAGTTGTGTGTGTGGGTCGAAGTAATCACTGAAAAAGCAGTGCATGTATACAAATGTGTTTGCATATGTGACTCACCTTTAGTGAAGTGTGCAGTCCTCTAATGTGCCTGAAATAGACTGGGCAAGCACTTGAGCAAGCTAGAAAGACCCCAAAGCAAATGTTTGGATTTGTTTGTGATGTCTGTAAGCAGTTTTGTGGTAGTGTTTGGGGTAGTGTGCAGCCACCTGCAGGTAATTTGACCTTTCAAATGGTGTATCATTTGTTTGTGTGGGTGGAATATGAATGGAGCAAGTGTGCAATTCAATAGGCAGTGCATGTTTACAAATGTGTTTGCATATGTGCCTCACCTGCAGTGAAGTGTTCAATCCTCCAATTTAGTTAAAATAGGCTGGGCAAGCAGTTCGGCAGGCATGAAAGCCCCCAAGACAAATGTTTGGATTTGTTTATGATGTCTGTAAGTAGCTTTTTGGTAGTGTGCTTTGGGTACTGTGATGCCACCTGCAGGTCATTTTTCCTTACTGCAGGTTTATGAAAATTAATGTTTAAACTGTATTTTGTGATCAAATCGTGGATGTGTGGTTTGTTTGACTATTTTCTTGCTGAAGGGGGCAAGTTTACCTTTGAAATGGTGTATAATTTGTGTGCGTGGGTGCAGTATGAATGGAGATACAAAGCAATCACCGAAAAACAGTGTTTAGAAATAATAGAATAGATTTAAACAAAGGGTTTTCAATAGAGCTAGCAAAGTGTAAACTATCAGTAGCTGGGGCTTTGCATTGCTAGAAATAAATAACATTTATAACAAATGTGTGTTAAAGACCATGTCAATCAAAATTAAGAATCCACTTTAGGTAAAAAGTGCACTTGCTTATGATGATATATAACTGAAGTAAGTGTTTCTGGAATAGAAGTTATTATAATGACAAGTGTAACCAATACTGCTGGTAAATATTTCATTGAATGTCAAGAGGTCATAAACCAACAGCGAGCTGCAAAGCGATCATTATGCGTGAGATTACTTACATTAGTATAGGCCCAGTTAAAGATGTGCCACAGCTACAACCCTGACAGCGTCGTTTCACCTACCATGCCTCTTTTATTGGAGTCATGGAACATGCCCGTTTTAAAATTACGTTGAGAGAATTAGCATCCTTAACGATCACCTTTTTAATGCATATTGGCGGTCGTTAAGGAGTTAATTTATGAACATTTATTGTTTGATTTCATTGCCTGTGTATGGGTTGTTACTGAGATGTAGCAAGAATTTTATGTCAACAGCATGTTTAAAAATATATTTACTTTGAAAATTGGTGACGTGTACAACATCTATTTCACCCGCTGTAGATAGAAATAAAGACAGTTTTAAAACAATGGTTTGCTTTAAGCCCCCGTCTCACACAGCGATCTCGCTAGCGAGATCACTGCTGAGTCACTAGTTTTGTGACGCAGCAGTGATCTCCCCAGCGATATCGCTGTGTGTGATATTCAGCGACGATCAGCCCCCCTGCCTGGTATCGCTGATCGTCGCTGAATGTCCTGGACATTTTTTTGATCGCTGGTCTCCCGCTGACCAGCACGCATCGCTGCGTGTGACAGGCAGGAGACCAGCGATCCGCTGGTAACCAAGGTACACAGCGGGTTTCCAGGCGCGGGGCTGTGCCTGGAAACCCGACGTGTACCTTGGTTACCAGCTCCCTGCATCAGGGCGCTGGTATCCAACGTACACTGCGGGTAACTAAGCGACGTTACCCGCAGTGTCGCTGTGCTGATCGCTGCCTGAGCTGCCTGTTTGGCAGCTCAGCAGCGATCATGTAGCGACACACCAGCGATCCTGATCGTTGTCGGGATCGCTGGTGTATCGCTATGTGAGACCCGGGCTTTAGGTTTTTAGGTAATCTGGCTTTATAAGTGGATTAACAGTTTGATCCCTTACTACACATCAAGCTATACTTCCCCATTCATTAAAATGCAAATTGCCTCTTCAGAGAGGAAGAGGAGTTGAACTCTATAGCACCATCTGTTGGAAGCAGCAATCCTACAAGTCATAATCGACCCTGTATGATTTGTAGGATTGCTTCTTCCAACAGGTGGCACTACAGAGCTCAAGTTCTCTTCCTCTCAGAAGAGGCAATTTGCATATTAAATTTCCCAGAGGAGCATCGCACAGCGAATAAGCCTCCTTCCCTTGGCATGCCAGAGGCGGTAAGTCGCTTTCCACAAGAAGATGCATTACCCATTCTTTATCAGTCAGTCTCGTCTTTTTCAGAAAATATGACTGGTTAATTCAAGCACAAGCTCGAGAACTTTCATTACTGAGACAGAAGGTGAGAGAAGGACAAAGTCTATGTTGTATTCTTACTCAACATCTGGATGAAGTGATAAAATCATTTGAAGACATGCTTCGAGCTAATGACATAGACTACTTTATGGGACAAAGCTTCAGAGAGCAGCTATCTCAAGAAACTGAACTGGTAAAGAATCTGAACAGTAAACTTAACATCAGTAAGTTGAAAATATTATTCTATACATGTAATTAAAAATTATTAACCTACTAAAGATTTATTATTTTGTAATATGGAAATGGTGCACGGCATAGTCAGTGTCCGCACACTGCGAGCCCAGGAAGCTTGTAAAAGGGGCATTGTTTGCAGCACATCGCGCATTGGTCTCTAGAGCATAACGCTATTGTTATTAGTGTTGTGTTAGTCCAGATTGAGCCAATTCCTTAATATGAAATAAGGATGTTTTTTGGTATTTTTTTGGATGCAGATTCTACTCTAGCGATATAATACTTTGGGAGAAGGGGCCCTCCTGGCATCTGTCTGTGCTCCTTTATATATTATAAGGGAACCTGTTACCTGTTTTTTGGCCTACCTGTACGCGAACAATGCTATTCACAGAATAGAATGCGTACAGCATGCCGATTTGGGGTGGAGAGAGTGACCAGAACCAACGCCCATCGAACCGGACCGAGGATATTTACATACAGCGCGGGAGCAATATAAAAGCTTTTTATGGGGGATTCATGGGGAGTCAGGGGGTTTCACAAGTAGTTGGGGAATCTATAGCTCACACTCTATTACATGATATTTTTAGTTGATAGGCCAAAAAACTGGTGACAGATTCCCTTTAATTATCTGCTTTTTCTCTCAGCCTTTTTTCTCCAGGTCTTAAAGAGGTAGTCCACTACATTACATGATCTGCAATTCAGTTTAAATCACTAAAACAAGCACATCTTTAAATACCTTCTACTATCATCTCTGTCACTGAGGGGCGCTATCCCTACACTTTCAGTGCTGATCACGTGATCTTGGATGCCTCCTGTGTGGATATCCTGTGATGTGACGTCAACTTCCAGGCTCTGGAAGTTGATTACAACCCAAATTCCCTGAAACTCCCACTGATTGACTGGGCTAACACCTAACCCACATACATGTTCAACACCTAGTCTATTCCCTCTTCCACCACGACTTCGTTTTTCCCCACTCATGTTGTAAGTATCCTTCCCCTCTTCTACCCTGCTGTTTCACAACTTTAGGGCCACAGCTGTCAGTCACTTGTCACTAAATGAACAAACACATTTTATTTTCTTACATCGTATGCCTGAACAACACTGTTATGCCTAACGATTTTTAAGTGGAAATATAACCTGATTTGCTACTGAAACACAGTTTTAGCACAAGTGATTTGGAGTAGCTAATTGGGCCTATTGGCTGCAACAGTATATTAGGCCTAACAATTTTTAAGTTGAAATTTGGCATTCTGATTTGCCGCTGAAACACAGTTTTAGCACAAACAATTTGGAGTAGCTAATGGGGCTTCTGGAGACTGCCACAGTGTTTTTGCACAATCTACTTTGATGCTGGAAGATCGATTACACTCAGGATAAGTTCACTTTAAGCAGCACCAGCAATAGAACAGTAGCTACCTCTCTGCACTGTGACACTAAGCAAATGACGCCAGCAAAACAAGATGTCCGCTTTTTATATGGCCAGGGACATGTGATTTTGGCAACCTAAAGACCTTAAGTCATGACGTTGTGGATGGTTTCTGTGCCCTGATTAGTTGCCAGAATCAACACACACAAAGTTAAGGGAAGAAAAAAAAGCACGCGCTGCTGCTGTAACCTCTCCACATGCTCCTCTGACCTAGACACACCCTCTCCCCTCATCAAACTCATCCCCCCGCCTCTCCGCTTATCATATAGCACCACTATTCTAGCTAAAGTAATAACAAAAGCATTAGTGGAAACTTTATGATTTACCGAACTGTGACTGACTTTTGCTGACTTTGAGTAAAAATGCTTGTGAAAGTGAACACGAATCCAAATGTGCTACACTCGTGCTGAATTTGAGATTGGCGAACGTTTTCAGAACACGTTGGCTCATTTCTAATCATTTGTGGTAGGCCTCAGAGAGTCTATATACTGTATATATATTACTGTATATATATCACACATGTACAATATATACACGCACACATGTGTATGCAGAAAGACATATATACACACATGTACTGTGTATTTATATACTGTATGTATACATAACTATGGAGACATATGTAGAGTGAGATCTCTATATTATATATGAATACTAAAATAAATATACTATGAAATATGTCGAAAAGAGGAAAAGATGAAAGCTTTATTCCTATGGTTGTGCATTGGTTCGTGCTGGTGCATGTTGTTGTTCAAATATTTTTATTAGAATTTTTACTAATTAATAGCGAAACCCGACCATAGCGTGAGGTCGGCCACGTGTTCGGAGACCAAGCGCCAAAGTCGGTTTTCCCATAATGCTTGAAGGGCCTTTGCCAATGAGCAAGGATGCAGACTGTGGGCAACGCAATGACATGGGCAGCGGCCAGCACCATCTAAGCTATGGTTCCACGGTCCGGAACCATAGCGCTTTGACGGAGCGGAAATTCCGCTCCGTCTAAGCCCCGCCCCCTTTCTGACGCGCGATCTTTCCGAGGTGTTCAGGACACCTCCGAACACCTCCGAAAGAGCGCAGGGCTGCATAGCCCTGGTTAATTATGTTGCGGCGACGCACCGTCGCCGCAATACGCGAGGACATGCTGCGGTCTAAAAGACGCGCCGCATGTCCGTTTACGCAGGTTTGCCACCTGCGTATTGTTACGCATAGTGGAGACGGGATTTCTTGAAATCCCCTCCACTATGCTGTAACATCTGGACGCTGCGTGTTTGGCGCTGCGCCAGCGCACAGCGCCAAACACGCAGCGTTTCCTGACCGTGGAAACTCACCCTTAGAGAAGGGCATTGCAGTGATTGGCTTGCTTTGTGTGGCGTCACAGTGCCTATAAAAGCCCTCACCGCTGACCGCCATTTTACTTCTGACAATCTTAGTGTAGGGAGAGTTGCTGACGCTGGTTCTCAGTAGGAGAGCGTTAGGCAGGAAAACCACAATAATTCTGTGCTTGTGCTGATAGCGATTAGCTGTACACTTAGTGTGCAGTGACAGGGGAGGAATTTCTTGTGTGCAGCAGCGCTGGTTCTTAGGCTGCCTGCCAGTGAAAGGGGAGGAATTGCTTGTGTGGAGCAGCAGAGGTGATTATTAGGCTGCCTGCCAGTGAGGCATACTGATCACATATAATTTTTCTCCAAATAAATCCATTTGTATTGAGCTTTTCAAATATTTCAGTAGTCCATTTAAAATGGGCAAGGCAAGGGACAGGGAAGTGGATGTGATGCTGTTCGTGCATGCAGAGGACGAGGTCGTGGCCAAGCTGAAAGTGGGCTACAGGAAAGACCCACATCTTCGCGCTCGACCTTCCTGTCCCAGTTTCTAGGGGACCGCAGCACACCACTATTGAAGCCAGAGCAGTGTGAAACGATTGTTGGTTGGATAGCAGATAAAGCTTCCAGTCAATTAGCCACCACCATCATGTCTTCCATACCGTCAAGTCTAAGTAGCAATGAGTGTGGACTGGATATAACTCACCCTGGTCCACCTTCCTCTCACCATGCCGAGTGCCCTAAGACAACTGATCACACACTCGGATACTCCGAAGAGCTGTTCAGTTTTCCATTTGGAGATTCGTACCTCTCGCCCGCTCCACTTGAAGCAAGGCAAGATGATATTCCATGTAGCGCTGCACATATCTTTGAGCAGCCACGGTCACAAGAGGTTGACGATGAGGAGACACAATTGCCGGAAAGTAAGGAGGAGGAGCAGGGTGCGGATGTGGAAGACGAGGTAGTGGATGACATAGTGACTGAACCAACCTGGCAGGAAGACATGCAGAGCGAGGACAGCAGCACACATGGGGAAGGAGGCATATCACCCCAACAGGCAGGAAGAAGCAGTGTGTTGTCCACAGACTGAAGGTGTGCATTCGTTCCCTGTGACACCAACAGGATGGAAGCTGCCATTCCAACTATTAGATCTTCTATTTGCAGCACTCAGGGCTGCCATCAGGGCATGAGAACCCTTACTGCTGTATGGGGCCCGGTCATTAGGGGGGGCCTGCCGCCCGAGCATGCAGGTCTGCGCTCGGGCCCGGGGGCCCCCAACATTTTGAGGCTCCCCCTGCACCTCAAGGGGCCCCCAGCTAGCGGCACATCACACAGCCGCTATGGGGGCCCCTGTGTGGCAGGGGGGCCCGCCTGCCCCCAGCGCCGACTCCCCCCGCCGCTGCATTGAACTATACCGGCGTCTGCCAGTACAGTTCAAAGCGATGATGGAGGAGAGAGCGTCAGCTGACGCTCCCTCTCCCATCATTCCCTGCTCTGCCTCTGACACAGCGCGCTCACTGTGTGCCGGGCAGAGCAGGAGACAGGAGCTGGGAGCAGCGCTGGCACGAGGATGAGGTGAGGAGTGTTTTTTTTTTTATAAATCTGTCCTGCTGTGGGGCAATTCCTGGGGGGGAGGGGAGATGAGGGCTGTAAAATGTGGGCCCTGCTGTATACTATGGGGGCCCTGCTATATCCAATGTGGGCCCTGCAATATACAATGGGGGCCCTGCTGTATGCTATGGGGGCCCTGCTGTCTACTATAGGGGCCCTGCTGTAAAATGGGGGGCCTTGCTATATACTTTGTGGGGCCTGCTATATACAATGTGGGCCCTGCTGTAAAATGGGGGCCCTGCTATATACTATGTGGGTCCTGCTATATACAATGTGGGCCCTGCTATATACTATGGGGGCCCTGCTGTAAAATGTGGGCCCTGCTATACACTATGGGGGCCCTGCTATATACAATGGGGGCCCTGCTATATACTATGTGGGCCCTGCTGTATACTATGTGGGCCCTGCTATATACTATGTGGGCCCTGCTGTATACAATGTGGGCCCTGCTATATACAATGTGGGCCCTGCTATATACTATGTGGGCCCTGCTGTATACTATGGGGGCCCTGCTATATACAATGTGGGCCCTGCTATATACTATGTGGGCCCTGCTATATACTATGTGGGCCCTGCTATATACTATGTGGGCACTGCTGTATACTATGGGGGCCCTGCTATATACAATTTGGGCCCTGCTATATACTGTGGGCCCTGCTATATACTATGTGGGCCCTGCTGTATACAATGTGGGCCCTGCTATATACTATATGTGCCCTGCTATATACTATGTGGGCCCTGCTGTATACAATGTGGGCCCTGCTGTAAAATTGGGGGCCCTGCTGTATACTATGGGGGCCCTGCTATATCCAATGTGGGCCCTGCAATATACAATGGGGGCCCTGCTGTATGCTATGGGGGCCCTGCTGTCTACTATAGGGGCCCTGCTGTAAAATGGGGGGCCTTGCTATATACTTTGTGGGGCCTGCTATATACAATGTGGGCCCTGCTGTAAAATGGGGGCCCTGCTATATACTATGTGGGTCCTGCTATATACAATGTGGGCCCTGCTATATACTATGGGGGCCCTGCTGTAAAATGTGGGCCCTGCTATACACTATGGGGGCCCTGCTATATACAATGGGGGCCCTGCTATATACTATGTGGGCCCTGCTGTATACTATGTGGGCCCTGCTATATACTATGTGGGCCCTGCTGTATACAATGTGGGCCCTGCTATATACAATGTGGGCCCTGCTATATACTATGTGGGCCCTGCTGTATACTATGGGGGCCCTGCTATATACAATGTGGGCCCTGCTATATACTATGTGGGCCCTGCTATATACTATGTGGGCCTTGCTATATACTATGTGGGCACTGCTGTATACTATGGGGGCCCTGCTATATACAATTTGGGCCCTGCTATATACTGTGGGCCCTGCTATATACTATGTGGGCCCTGCTGTATACAATGTGGGCCCTGCTATATAATATATGTGCCCTGCTATATACTATGTGGGCCCTGCTGTATACAATGTGGGCCCTGCTGTAAAATTGGGGGCCCTGCTGTATACTATGGGGGCCCTGCTATATCCAATGTGGGCCCTGCAATATACAATGGGGGCCCTGCTGTATACTATGGGGGCCCTGCTGTCTACTATAGGGGCCCTGCTGTAAAATGGGGGCCTTGCTATATACTATGTGGGCCCTGCTATATACAATGTGGGCCCTGCTGTAAAATGTGGGCCCTGCTATACACTATGGGGGCCCTGCTATATACAATGGGGGCCCTGCTATATACTATGTGGGCCCTGCTGTATACTATGTGGGCCCTGCTATATACTATGTGGGCCCTGATGTATACAATGTGGGCCCTGCTATATACAATGTGGGCCCTGCTATATACTATGTGGGCCCTGCTATATACTATGTGGGCCCTGCTGTACACTATGTGGGCCCTGCTGTACACTATGTGGGCCCTGCTGTACACTATGTGGGCCCTGCTGTACACTATGTGGGCCCTGCTGTATACTATGTGGGCCACGCTGTACACTATGTGGGCTGTGTTATATACTATGGGGGATATATTATATTTTATAGGGTGGCTGTTATATAATATATGTGGCTGTGTTATATACTTTGTGGCTGTGTTATATACTATGGGGGCTACGTTATATTCCTTTGGGGAGGCAGGCTGTATGATATTCTATTCGGGGATACATTATATTCTATGGGGGGCTGTATTATATTTATTATATTCTATGAGGGGTGATTGCATCATACTCTATGAGGTGGCTACATTGTATTCTATGAGGGGCTAGATTATATTGTATGGGGGCTTCATTATACTTTATGAGGGGGCTACATTATATTCTATGGGGGCTGCATTATACTATATGAGTAGGGCTACATTGTATTTTATGGAGGGGCTACATTATACTATATAAGGGGGCTCAATTATATTCTATGGGGGTTTAGATTATACTCTGTGGGGTGGTTGCATTATACTCTGTGGGGTGGTTGCATTATACTCTGTGGGGTGGTTGCATTATACTCTGTGGGGTGGTTGCATTATACTCTGGGGTGGTTGCATTATACTCTGGGGTGGTTGCATTATACTCTGGGGTGGTTGCATTATGCTCTGTGGGGTGGCTGCATTATGCTCTGTGGGGTGGCTGCATTATGCTCTATAGGGTGACTGCATTATACTATACGTGGGCTGCATTATACTGTATTGAGGACTATGGGGAATACATTATACCATATGAAGAACTATGGGTGCATTATACTATGGGAAGTGAATTGTACTACATGGATGACTATGGCGGTGCATTATACTATATGGAGCACTATGAGGAGTGTATTATACTATATGGATGACTGAGTGTATTTTAATATATTGAGGGCTATTAGGAGTGTATTATACTATATGGAGGACTATGGATACATTATATTATATGGAGGACTATGTGGTGTGCACTTTACAATATGGAGGACTGTGGTGCACATAATAATATATGGAGGACTATGGGGTGTATTATACTAAACAAGCAAAATGCTGCATATTCATCGAGTGATTGGTGTTAGGCTAAGTGCACACGTTCAGGAATGTTTGCAGAATTTTCCTGAGCAAAAACTGACTTTTTCCGCGGTAAACTTTCTAGGTCAATAATATAGCGGGAAAAAGGCTAGAATTCCGCAAAATTAATGAACATGTTGGCTCTTTTTCCGAGATGCGTTTTTTTCGCGGAAAAAAACGCACCATGTGCACAAAAATTGCGGACTTCATTCTAAATGATAGGATGCTTAATTCATGCGTTTTTGACGCGTTTTTTTCCCGCGAAAAAAACGCAAATAATCCTGAAAGTGTGCACATAGCCTGAATGTGTCATTGGTGAGGGCATGGTGCAGAAGTGAAGTTTTTCCATGAAAGGGCGGAGGGATTTTGGAAGGTTTGCGTGGTGGAGGAGGAGCTAGGGTGGATGCGGAACTGGGGGGTGGAGCCTGGGCGGAGTCTCAAGGGGGGCCCCATAAATTTTGCCAGTATGGGGCCCCGAAATTCCTAGTGGCAGCCCTGGCAGCACTTGCCATGCCCGCATCAGCAGAGGTAGCAAAACTACCAGCCTGACCACCAACAGCCTGATTAGGCACATGGCAGCAAAGCACCCGACTTTGTGGGCTGAAACCCAGGCTCCAGGAACACTGTCTGCAGATGACAACCCTGCTTCTTCCACTGTTTTGCGTACAAGCCAATCCCTAGTTCACCGTGCCTGTGAAGATGCCTCAGGCCCTGCACCTGTTGTTGCCCACAGTCAACCAGCACCATCATCAAGCCCATCAATGTCCTTGTCCCAGCCCAGCCTTCAGTTGTCTATAACTCAGTCATTGCAACGCAAGCGGAAATACCCAGCCAATGCCCCACAAGCCACAGTACTTAATTCGCACATTTCTCGCCTGCTTGCGCTCGAAATGTTGTCTTTTAGGCTCGTTGAGATGGAAGCTTTGCGCAACCTGATGGCGGTGGCCGTCCCAAGGTACTCGGTCCCCAGTCGCCATTCTTTCTCCCGTTGTGCCATATGGGCATTACACCAGCATGTATTCCCCAACATTACCCGTGCCCGCAACAATGCTGTTACTGGGAAAGTCCACCTAACTACGGACATGTGGACAGATACCTGTGGGCAGGGATGATACATCTCACTGACAGCACACTGGGTTAACATAGTGGAATCCGGGACCCAGTTGGACCTTGGGATGGAACACATCCTCCCCACACCGAGGATTACGGGAACTACGTCAATCAGGGTTGCCCCCACAGCCTACAGCTCCTGCACCTCCTCCTCCTCTTCTTCAGCCTCCATCTCTGAAATGAACACATCAGTCAGAAGCTAGAAGCACTGCAGCACTGCCTCAGCCAAGCTACAGTAATCTGCATAGGTGACAAACCGCACAATGCAGAAGAGTTGTGGACAGCGCTGGAAGAGCAGTCAGATATTTGGATGACACCGCTGAACCTACAGTCAGGCATGGTCGTGTGTGATAATTTTCTGGAACCTGGTGGCGGCTCTGAGGCAAGGTAAGCTCACACACGTACCTTGCCTGGCCCATGTGTTTAACCTTCTGGTTCAACGTTTTCTCAAAAGCTACCCGGAGCTGCCAGATCTGCTAGTGAAAGTACGCTGTCTGCCCATTTTAGAATGTCAGCTACAGCTTCAGCCGCCCTTGCCGTGCTTCAGCCGCATTTGCAGCTTCCGGCTCACCAACTGGTGTGTGATGTCCCCACGCGTTGAAACTCTACACTGCATATGTTGGAAAGGATTTGTGAGTAGAAGAGGGCAGTTGTTGACTATCAGCATCAACAAGGCCGTCGATATTCAGTTCAGACTCCACACATAAGACCTCAGGAGTGGACATGGATGTCAGACATATGTACCATCCTCCAGAATTTTTAGGACTTCACCAAGATGGTGAGCGGCGATGACGCCATAATTAGCGTCACCATTCCACTTCTCAGCATTCTGAAAACCGCTCTGCTCACAATTAAAGATGATGCATTGCAGGCAGAGCATGAGGACATGGAGCAAGGAACCATACAGGGTGATTACACTCAGCCCAACCTCATGTTGTCGCAATGTAGATTGGTAGACAATAAGGAGGAGGAGGAAGAACAGGAGCTACTTTCATGGGCTATAGACGGTACTACAAGCACAGCTGTCATACCATCTCTTCAGCGGGGATGGCCTGAGGACAGGGAGGAGGAGGAGGACAGCATAGTCAGTTGTTCTGTTGGTGAGGACACGGAAGTCTTGCCTGTTAGTAGTCTGGCACGCATGGTTTACTTTATGTTGCGCTGCGTTTCCCATGACCCTCGCATTATAAAAATTTTCGGTGACACTCATTACTGGTTGGTGACACTTCTAGACCCACACTACAAGGAAAACTTTCAATCTCTTCTTCCAGAGGCAGACAGGTGTACAAAAATGTGGCTGTACCACAGGGCCCTTGTAGCCGAATTACTGAAAAAATTCCCATGTGAGAAAGCTGGCAGCAGACGTCAGAGTTTTGCTGTACAGCCAAGGACTCCAAGCAAGAGAGACAGAAGTACAATCCAGCTCAGGCAGGGGAACAATGGCAAAGTTCTGGAACAGTTTTCTCAGACCCTCCCATCGTGCCGCAACAAAGGCAAGGGGTGCTGGCACAAGAAGTGCAATGTTTGGGATGATGGTGAGGGAGTACCTTGCAGATCGTACAAATGTCCTCTGGGATTCCTCTGTGACTTTTAATTATTTGGTATCCAAGCTGTACACAAGGCATGAACTGGCTCTCTACGCCTTGGAGGTCCTGACCTGCCCTGCTGCTAGTGTTCTGTCAGAGCAGGTTTTTAGTGTCGCTGGTGGAATTATAACAGATAAGCGCATCCGCCTGTCAACTGACAGGCTGACTCTTATAAAAATGAACAAGGGCTGGTTTGGGCAAGACTACTGTACTGTACACCACCAAATGCAAACAGTGTAACATAACCTCAAATACATTGTCTTTTTTGTGGAGGTGTATTCTTATGCACCTCTTCACAACCACACATGGGTATCCGCTTCCTGATTTGGTCTGTTTGGTGATATCCTCCTCCTTATCCTCAACCTCATCATCCACAACCAGCAGAACACCAGGGTGAATATATTCTGTGCTGCTACAGCAAGTCCAATTTTTGGCAAGGGTGTTTTTATGATGCCCGTTACTAATTTGAAACCAAATCAAATGTAACTCCCCCAGGGGGAAATCTCATAAAAGATCTTCTTCCCATTTATTCTCATATTTTCCATTTTTCCTATCTGAGGAACATCGTCTTATGACCTATTGTAGATTTCTCCAATATAAAAATAGTGAAATCCTATTATATTATATTTTTATTTATATCCCTGTCTCTGAGCTGTTGCTAGGGACAAACATATTTTGTTGAACACATTCTGGCTTCATATCTATGAACCTGCATTCGCCCCTCCCTTTTGTTGTTTTCTTATATAGGTGGATACACATTTTTTATTTGTTTGATTTCAGTATGATTTATCATTGTCTCCTCATTCTCCACGACTAGATGAACAGGGTTAAGGTGTCCTGTGCTGCTACACGCAGTCCAATTTGTGGCAAGGGTGTCTATGATGCCCATAGTATAGTTTTAAAAAATGTACCCCCATGAGGAAATGTTTGTCAGTCCATGCACTTTTGTGTATGGGCATTACAAGGCTAGGAGACTCGCTCCTTTACATTGGGCCTAGTTTTTAATGAGGCCTTCATCAATGTCTCCTTATTCTCTGCCACTAGATGACCACGGTTAACGTGTTCTGTGCTGCTCAGGCAGTCCAATTTGTTGCAAGGGTGTCTATGATGCCCATAGTATATTTTTTTAAAATATACCCCCCCATGGGTAAATGTTTGTCAGTTGTGATACACCAAAGGGGCTCTTGCTGGATGGGAGATATATTTCTCCCAGCAGACTATCACAAGGACCTGTGATGAGGTCATAGTCAAGTGAGCAGCTCAGGTGATGTGTGCCTCACCTGAGGGTGTGAACTAGGCCTTTTTAATAAGGATCTGTTGTAGTGTGTGGGTGTGGAAGAGAAGGAGCTTGGCTGGAGTCAGCCTGGAAGTGTGATTTTTGGTACACTGTGTCAGTGAGCACCAGGAAGCAAATTCCAGACCACTCAGGGAACGGCACCTGGCGGTCCCTGCTGGCCTGCAGCTGCTTAGTTAAGCCCGTCTGTTGTGAATGTGTTAGAAATGAGTTCTGAGCAGAAGCTCCCTCTGGTGGTTGCAGACAGTGCTGAACCATTTAGTGAAGATTGGCAATCAGGAGTTACAGACTGGTCCTATATAAGGGAGGCTCCCTCCCATCAGGGTTGCCGGTGATCAATTGTTCTTGTCTCAACTGTGGTTCCTGGTTCACTTGGAAGCTTGCTGAGTCTTGCCTCTTCTCCTGCTCTCAGATAAGACATTTTCTGTTTTTATTTTTGTGCTTGCTTTTTGCATTGTTTCCTGCACTTTTGTGGAGGTCAGCCAGGTCCCCTCCGGGGGCTTGTGCTCCTCTCAGTTTGTCTGAGCCACTGTTGTTTGTTCATTTGCCTTTTCCAGTTTTTTTTCAGTGGCTGCGGCTTAGTTTTGTTACACCAGAGAACTAATTTAGGTGGTAGAGGTCGTGTGATCTCAGGTGTTTTTTGCAATTAGTAGAGTTGGTACTTTTTAGGGTTTTTTGGGATTGCAGTAAGTGTCCTTCCTATCCTTTTCTGTCTAGGAAGATTGGGCCCCAACATTTGCTCATACTATTTTCTGTCTGTGTCTGTATTTCCTCTTGTCTAACCGCCGTTACATGTTTGGGGGCTTCCTATGTTCTTTGGGGATCTGCTCCGGGGCAGATAGCTTTCCTCTTTCTATCTTTAGGTGTAGTTAACCTCTCAGGCTGTGACGAGGCGTCTAGGACCAACGTAGGTACGCTCCACGGCTGCCTTTAGTTGTGGTGGTTAGTCAGGGTACTGCAATCCAGTAGATTCCAACCTCTCTGGTGTATTGCCGTTTTTGCTTGCTCTCCTCAGCTACCAAATCATAACAGTATCACCGGCCTAACTGAAAATTATATGGTACTCAACAGAAGGGAAAAATAGTAAAAGGAAAAAGAAAAAGGGAAGTTGTCAGAAATTTTTTTTTCTCTGTTTGTTGCATTTCCCTCTTTTTCTCTGGGTGCTGAGGAGGATTTTTTTTTTCTCTCAATGGAGTTTGCACAGTTGTCTGGCCGTGTGGATCAGCTTGCCACTGAAGTTCGGAGTATTGCTACCTATCTTGCTAGGTTGCCGGTTGTGGAACCTAGGATCCCCATGCCAGATTTATTTTTGGGGGATCGAGCTAAATTTCTGAATTTCAAAAATAACTGTAAGTTGTTTTTTGCCTTAAAACCTAAGTCCTCAGGGAACGCAGCACAGCAGGTTCAAATTGTCATCTCTCTCCTGCGCGGCGATCCTCAGGATTGGACTTTTTCCCTGACACCTGGGGACCCTGTTTTGAGTAATGTTGATGCATTTTTTCTGGCTCTGGGGTTATTGTACGATGAACCTAATGTCACTGATCAAGCTGAAAAAACCTTGTTGGCATTAAATCAGGGGCTTGAGGACGCTGAGCTGTACTGTCAGAAATTCAGAAAGTGGGCAGTCCTGACCAAATGGAATGATGATGCTTTGGCAGCCCTTTTTCGGAAGGGTCTGTCAGAGAATGTAAAAGATGTTATGGTGGGCTTCCCTGCTCCCTCTGGTCTCAATGATTCTATGTCATTAGCGATTCAAATTGACAGACGTTGGCGTGAGTGTAGACGTATGCGTGGAATAGTGTTGCCTTGTGAACCAGCTTCTGAGTCCATGCAGTGTGATAGAGTGGCTTCTGGGGCACAGCGTCATGAGTTTCGAAAATGCAATGGGTTATGTTTCTACTGTGGTGACGCCTCTCATGCTATTTCAGTCTGCCCTAAGCGGGGAAGACGTTTTGCACGCTCAGTTGTCTTGGGTAGTGTTCAGACTAAATTTCTGTTGACTGTTACCCCGATTTGCTCCCTGTCCACATTTTCTGCTCAGGCTTTTGTTGATTCGGGAGCAGCTATTAACCTGATGGATTTTGATTTTGCTAAACGTTGTGGGTTTCCCTTGATACCCCTACGGAAGTCTATTCCCCTACTGGGGATTGATTCTACCCCTTTGGCTGAGAATAAACCCCAGTTCTCTACTCAGGTGATAATGAGGGTTGAATCTGATCATCAGGAGAGTTGCAAATTTTTGGTGCTGTATAATCTGCATGACATTATTGTACTGGGTTTCCCTTGGTTACAGTCTCATAATCCTGTTTTGGATTGGAACTCTGTGTCTGTGACCAGTTGGGGCTGCCAATGTGTTAATGCCAACACTCCTGTTTTTTCTGCCTCTCCCCAGGCTCAGGATGTTCCTGACTTTTTGACTGATTTTTCTGATGTGTTTAGCGAAAGTAAATCTGCATCCTTGCCCCCCATAGGAGCTATGACTGCGCTATTGAATTAGTGCCTGGTAGTAAATTCCCTAAAGGTCGCCTTTTTAACTTGTCTGTACCTGAACATGACGCTATGCGGTCTTATATCAAGGAGACATTGGAGAAGGGTCATATCAGACCATCCTCTTCACCCTTGGGTGCCGGTTTTTTCTTTGTGGCCAAAAAGGATGGTTCATTAAGGCTGTGTATTGATTATCGTCTCTTGAACAATATCACTGTGAAATATCAATATCTGTTACCCTTGATTTCTGACCTGTTTTCCAGGGTGAAAAGTGCTACTTGGTTTACCAAGCTTGACCTCAGGGGGGCGTATAACCTTATTCGCATTAAGCACGGGGATGAATGGAAGACGGCGTTTAATACCCCAGAGGGGCATTTTGAGTACCAAGTGATGCCCTTTGGGCTCACTAATGCTCCTTCCGTCTTCCAGTCCTTCATGAATGACATTTTCAGGGATTTTGGGGATAAATTTCTGATTGTTTATTTGGATGATATCTTGATTTTTCCAATGACTGGGACTCTCATGTGAAACATGTTTGGACTGTGTTCCAGATTTTGAGAGAGAATGCTCTGTATGTGAAGGGATCAAAGTGTCTTTTTGGCGTACAGAGGATCTCATTTCTGGGATTCATTTTGTCCCATCTGTTATTGAAATGGACCCGGTCAAGGTTCAGGCCATCTGTGATTGGGTCCAACCTACTTCATTAAAGGCTCTTCAGAGATTCTTGGGTTTTGCCAATTTTTATCGTAAATTTATTGGTAATTTCTCTGTTATTGTTAAACCATTGACTGATTTGACCAAAAAGGGTTCTGATGTGGTGAATTGGCCTCCTGAGGCAGTCTCTGCGTTTCAGGAACTTAAGCAGAGATTCACTTCTGCTCCTGTTCTACGGCAGCCTGATGTTTCTCTGCCATTTCAGGTGGAGGTTGATGCCTCTGAAATTGGGGCAGGTGCCGTTTTGTCCCAAAGAGATCCAGAGACCTCTAAAAGTAACCCTTGTGCCTTTTTCTCTCGAAAATTTTCTCCAACTGAACGTAATTATGACGTGGGTAATCGGGAGTTATTGGCCATGAAGTGGGCTTTTGAAGAGTGGAGACATTGGCTGGAGGGAGCCAAACATCAGGTGGTGGTCCTCACGGACCATAAGAATCTGGTTTATCTGGAATCAGCCAAGCGACTTAATCCTAGAGAGGCCAGGTGGGCCTTGTTTTTCACATGTTTTAATTTTGTGGTTTCCTTTCTTCCTGGCACTAAGAATGTTAAGGCGGATGCCCTCTCGAGGAGTTTCCTTGTGGACTCTCCTGAGTTATCTGATCCTGCTGTTATTTTGAAAGAGGGTGTAGTTCTTTCCGCCATCTCGCCCAATTTGAGACTGGCTCTGGAAGGGTGTCAGGAGGATAAACCAGAGCGCTGCCCTATTGGGAAATTGTTTGTCCCAGACCGGTGGAAAAAGAGTGTGATGTCTGAGATTCATTGTTCCGCGTTGGCCGGTCATCCCGGAATTTTTGGTACCAGAGACTTGGTTAGTCGGTCTTTTTGGTGGCTTACTTTGTCTCGTGACGTCAGGGAATTTGTGCAGTCCTGCGGGACTTGCTCTCGCTCCAAGCCTTGCTCTCGCTCTAGTGGTTTGTTGATGCCATTGCCAGTGCCCAAGAGACCATGGACCCATATCTCTATGGATTTAATTTCCGACCTCCCTGTTTCTCAGAGAATGACCGTTATCTGGGTGATTTGTGATAGGTTTTCCAAAATGATACATGTTGTGCCATTACCTAAGTTGCCTTCCTCCTCCGAATTGGTGCCTTTGATCCTTCAGCACGTGGATCGGTTACACGGCATTCCTGAGAACATTGTGTCTGACAGAGGAGTCCAGTTTGTTTCCAGATTTTGGAGGACTTTTTGTTCTAAACTTGGTGTTCAATTGTCTTTCTCCTCGGCTTTTCATCCTCAGACCAATGGACAAACTGAGAGAACAAACCAGACATTGGAGACTTATCTGAGATGCTTTGTGTCTGCTGATCAAGATGACTGGGTCTCTTTTTTGCCTTTGGCTGAGTTTGCTCTTAATAATAGGGCTAGCTCTGCCACTTTGATGTCTCCATTTTTCTGCAATTTTGGGTTTCACCCTCGATTTTCTTCAGGACAGACGGAGGCTTCTGTCTGTCCAGGTGTTGACTCTGTTGTGGAGCGTATGCAGCAGATTTGGGACCAGGTAGTGGAGAGGTTGTCCCTCTCTCAGGAGAGGGCCCAGCGGTTTGCCAACCGGCATAGGACTGATGGTCCTCGGTTTGAAGTGGGGGACTTGGTCTGGTTGTCCTCAAGAAATATCCCTATGAGAGTTGCATCTCCTAAGTTTAAGCCTAGGTTCATTGGACCTTATAAGATCATGGAGATTCTTAATCCTGTTTCCTTTCGTTTACTTCTTCCAGGGACATTTAAGATCCATAACGTGTTCTACAAGTCCTTATTGAAGAGGTTTGTCGAGCCAGTGGTTCCTATGGCTGCGCCTCCTGACCCTGTTTTGGTTGAGGGCAATCTGGAGTATGTGGTTGAGAAAATATTGGATTCTCGTTTTTCTAGACGGAAACTCCAGTATTTGGTTAAGTGTAGAGGTTATGGTCAGGAGGACAATTCTTGGCTGTTTGCTTCGGACATCCATGCTAGGAGAAGATCCGTGCGTATCACAGAGCTCATCCTGACCTACCTGGTTGCCCAAGTGAGGGTTCGGTGACCCCTCCTCAAGGGGGGGTACTGTTGTGAATGTTAGAAATGAGTTCTGAGCAGAAGCTCCCTCTGGTGGTTGCAGACAGTGCTGAACCATTTAGTGAAGATTGGCCATCAGGAGTTACAGACTGGTCCTATATAAGGGAGGTTCCCTCCCATCAGGGTTGCCGGTGATCAATTGTTCTTGTCTCAACTGTGGTTCCTGGTTCACTTGGAAGCTTGCTGAGTCTTGCCTCTTCTCCTGCTCTCAGATAAGACATTTTCTGTTTTTATTTTTGTGCTTGCTTTTTGCATTGTTTCCTGCACTTTTGTGGAGGTCAGCCAGGTCCCCTTCGGGGGCTTGTGCTCCTCTCAGTTTGTCTGAGCCACTGTTGTTTGTTCATTTGCCTTTTCCAGTTTTTTTTCCGTGGCTGCGGCTTAGTTTTGTTACACCAGAGAACTAATTTAGGTGGTAGAGGTCGTGTGATCTCAGGTGTTTTTGCAATTAGTAGAGTTGGTACTTTTTAGGGTTTTTTGGGATTGCAGTAAGTGTCCTTCCTATCCTTTTCTGTCTAGTAAGATTGGGCCCCAACGTTTGCTCATACTATTTTCTGTCTGTGTCTGTATTTCCTCTTGTCTAACCGCCATTACATGTTTGGGGGCTTCCTATGTTCTTTGGGGATCTGCTCCGGGGCGATAGCTTTCCTCTTTCTATCTTTAGGTGTAGTTAACCTCTCAGGCTGTGACGAGGCGTCTAGGACCAACGTAGGTACGCTACACGGCTGCCTTTAGTTGTGGTGGTTAGTCAGGGTACTGCAATCCAGTAGATTCCAACCTCTCTGGTGTATTGCCGTTTTTGCTTGCTCTCCTCAGCTACCAAATCATAACACCCGTCCCAACAAGGGTGAGTCTGGGAACAGTGGTTCTCCAAGCTGGAGTATTTTTATGTTCTGTTTTGTTTATGTTATCTGGAATTTAAACCATCATTAAACCACTGAACTTTGAACTGGAAGCCTGTGTGTTGCCTCATTACTGCGGCCTGGCCACTGCCTACCAGAGCGGATCCCTACATTTGGTGGCTTGAATGCGGGCACACGCAGTGAGGTCAGGCTGTTTTTTTTCTCTGCATGACAGTCGATGTCCTGGGTGAAAAAAGTGACGCAAAACCCGGTGGAGAACTGTCTAGAGATGGAGAGCACGGTAAAGTTGCTTATGGAGGCCATGCGACAGCAGCAGCAGGTACGCAGCAGCAACAGCAGAGTTTGCAGCAGGTTATGCAGCAGCAGCAAATGTTTAATCAGCAGCAACAGGAAACCAACAGTCTACTGATGCAGCACATTTCAGCGCCGCCGACAGCAAGAGCTAGCCAGGGATGCCAGGATGTCCGGAAAGCGGTGCATACAGCGATTCCAAAAATGGACAAATCAGATGACGTTGAGGTATACCTGGAGGTGTTTGAAGGTGTGTCTGAGAGGGAGAGACTACCCTGGGACCAGTGGGCCGAAATCGTGGCTCCGTTTCTGGCTCCAGGACCCGCAAAAGCCTATAGGGACCTAACCCCCGAGCAGCAGAAGGACTACGAGATCGTCACGGGTGAGATACTCGCACGTCTTGGGGTAAATGTCTTGATCCGGGCCCAGCGGGTACACCAGTGCGAGTTTTCCCCTTCCGAGCCGGCTCGGTCCCAGTATTATGATTTAGTACACCTGGTAGAAAAGTGGTTGCAGCCGGAGGTGTTGTCACCCAGCGCTATGCTGGATCATATAGTAACTGATAAATTTTGGAGAACTTTGCCCCACACCCTTCAAACATGGGTTGGACAGGCAGCCCCTACTGATGGCCTCCAAATGGTAGACCTCATTGAGAGATATGGGGTTACCAAGAAGATACAGGGAGAGACTCCACGGAAAGTAACGAGTAAATTCCTTGAACCTTCACCCGCGGCTCAGCGAGCAGAGACCCGGAAGGCCGCCCAGGATGGTTCTGGGGATGAAAGGGGCCCCATAATCTGCTGTTGGTGCCAAGAACCAGGACATGTGAGAGCTGATTGTCCCCACCTGGCTGAGCCCATGGACACAAACTTTGGGTACTTTCAGTCTCACTATGCCGAGCCCATGTGTGCAGTGGGCAACCCAGAGGGACCCAGTATGAATCATTTGTGTAAAGTGGAGGTGGAGGGTACCCCTGCTACAGCTCTACTGGACTCAGGGAGTCTTGTGACCCTAATACGAGACAGCCACTTCCAAATCAGCGAGTATACTGGTCAGAAAATGGGTGTGTTGTGTATACATGGGGATCTAAAACGTTATCCTACCGCTCTGGTGATGATAAACACGCCAGCGGGGAGGCGGTGCCACGAGGTGGGGGTGGTGGTTAACTTGCATTATGACGTAATAATTGGAAGAGATTTTCCGTTATTTTCTGTGCTTTGGCCTGTAATTACCCCTCCCACGGAACAGTCACCGGCCCCAGTGGCAACCAGGTTGCATTCTCCAGAAATCGGGCATGAACCTAGTGGCCCAGAAGAAGATGTGCTGGCGGTAGGAGTAACTTTTCCTTCGGTGGAGGAGGGGAAAACCTCTCCTATAGAAGTGTTAGCTGGGGAGGTAGAAGACTAGCCATCGGGACCGGAATTGTCAGACTTAAATGTGGCAGGTGACAATTTTGGTACGGCGCAACTCCGGGACTGTTATGTTTCGGTAGCTGAGGAGTGCAGGTAAAAAAAGGCAATACACCAGAGCAGTTGGAATCTATGAGATTGCAGTACCCTGACTAACCACCACAACTAGAGGCAGCCGTGGAGCGTTCCTACGTTGGTCCTAGACGCCTCGTCACAGCCTGAGAAACTAACTACACCTAAAGATAGAAATAGGAAAGCTATCTGCCCCGGAGCAGAACCCCAAAGATAATAGAAAGCCCCCAAACATGTAATGGCGGTTAGACAAGAGGAAATACCGACACAGAAAGAAAATAGTATGAGCAAACGCTGGGGCCCAAACTATCTAAATAGAAAAGGATAGGAAGGGTACTTACTGCAATCCCAGAAAACCCTGAAAAGCACCAACTCTACTAATTTCAAAATCACCTGAGATCACACGACCTCTACCACCTAAATTAGTTCTCTGGTGTAACAAAATCAAAACAGCAGCCACTGAAAAAACTGGAAAAAGCAAAAAAAACAAAACTCAGTGGCTGAACTAAACTGAGAGGGCAGAAGCCCCCGGAAGGGACCCTGAAGGCCCCCAAAGAAGTGCAGGACAAAATGCAAAAATATAGCACAAACACAAAAGCAGAAAAAGACTTATCTGTTAGCAGGAGAAGCAGACACGACACAGCAGGCTACAAGGGAAACTGGAATGAAGGATTCAGACCAGAACAATTGATCACCGGCAACCCTGATGGGAAAATGACTCCCTTATATAAGACCAGTCAGTAACACCTGATTCCCAGTCCTCACAATCTTCACTAGCACCGCTTGTAACCACCAGAGGGAGCCTCTGCTCAGAACTCATCTCAAACCCATTCACAACAGTACCCCCCCCTTGAGGAGGGGTCACCGAACCCTCATTTGAGCAACCAGGTCGGTCAGGATGAGTTCTATGATACGCACGGATAAGTCTCCCAGCATGGATGTCCGAAGCAAACACCCAAGAATTGTCTTCCTGACCATAACCTCTCCATTTAACCAAATACTGGAGTTTCCGTCTAGAAAAACGAGAATCCAATATTTTCTCAACCCCATACTCCAGATTGCCCTCAACCAAAACAGGTCAGGAGGCACAGCAGCAGGAACCACTGGCTCAACAAACCTCTTCAACAAGGACTTGTGGAACACGTTATGGATCTTAAATGTCCCTGGAAGAAGCAAACGAAAAGAAACAGGATTAATAATCTCCATGATCTTAAAAGGTCCAATGAACCTAGGCTTAAATTTAGAGATGCTACTCTCATAGGAATATTCTTTGAGGACAACCAGACCAAGTCCCCCACTTTAAACCGAGGACCATCAGTCCTATGCCGGTTAGCAAACCGCTGGGCCTTCTCCTGAGAGAGGGACAACCTCTCCACTACCTGGTCCCAAATCTGTTGCATACGCTCCACAACAGAGTCAACACCTGGACAGACAGAAGCCTCTGTCTGTCCTGAAGAAAATCGAGGGTGAAACCCAGAATTACAGAAAAACGGAGACATCAAAGTGGCAGAGCTAGCCCTATTATTAAGAGCAAACTCAGCCAAAGGCAAAAAAGAGACCCAGTCATCCTGATCAGCAGACACAAAGCATCTTAGATAAGTCTCCAATGTCTGGTTTGTTCTCTCAGTTTGACCATTGGTCTGAGGATGAAATGCCGAGGAGAAAGACAATTGAACACCCAGTTTAGAACAAAAAGTCCTCCAAAATCTGGAAACAAACTGGACTCCTCTGTCAGACACAATGTTCTCAGGAATGCCGTGTAAACGAACCACGTGCTGAAGGAACAACGGCACCAATTCAGAGGAGGAAGGCAACTTAGGTAATGGCACAAGATGTATCATTTTGGAAAACCTATCACAAATTACCCAGATGGTGGTCATTCTCTGAGAAACAGGAAGATCGGAAATGAAATCCATAGAGATATGGGTCCATGGTCTCTTGGGTACAGGCAATGGCATCAACAAACCACTAGAGCGAGAGCAAGGCTTGGAGCGAGAGCAAGTCCCGCAGGACTGCACAAATTCCCTGACATCACGAGACAAGGTAGGCCACCAAAAGGACCGACTAACCAAGTCTCTGGTACCAAAAATTCCGGGATGCCCAGCCAATGCGGAACAATGAATCTCAGACATCACACTCTTTTTCCATTGGTCCGGGACAAACAATTTTCCAACAGGGCAGCGCTCGGGCCTATCCTCCTGACACCCCTCCAGAGCAAGTCTCAAATTGGGCGAGATGGCGGAAAGAACTACACCCTCTTTCAAAATAACAGAAGGATCAGATAACTCAGGAGAGTCCGCAAGGAAACTCCTCGAGAGGGCATCCGCCTTAACATTCTTAGTGCCAGGAAGAAAGGAAACCACAAAATTAAAACGTGTGAAAAACAAGGCCCACCTGGCCTGTCTAGGATTGAGTCGCTTGGCAGATTCCAGATAGACCAGATTCTTATGGTCCGTAAGGACCACCACCTGATGTTTGGCTCCCTCCAGCCAATGTCTCCACTCTTCAAAAGCCCACTTCATGGCCAATAACTCCCGATTACCCACGTCATAATTACGTTCAGTAGGAGAAAATTTTCGAGAGAAAAAGGCACAAGGGTTACTTTTAGAGGTCTCTGGATCTTTTTGGGACAAAACGGCACCTGCCCCAATTTCAGAGGCATCAACCTCCACCTGAAATGGCAGAGAAACATCAGGTTGCCGTAGAACAGGAGCAGAAGTGAATCTCTGCTTAAGTTCCTGAAATGCAGAGACTGCCTCAGGAGGCCAATTCACCACATCAGAACCCTTTCTGGTCAAATCAGTTAATGGTTTAACAATAACCGAGAAATTACCAATAAATTTACGATAAAAATTGGCAAAACCCAAAAATCTCTGAAGAGCCTTTAATGAAGTAGGTTGGACCCAATCACAGATGGCCTGAACCTTGACCGGGTCCATTTCAATAACAGATGGGGACAAAATGAATCCCAGAAATGAGATCCTCTGTACGCCAAAAAGACACTTTGATCCCTTCACATACAGAGCATTCTCTCTCAAAATCTGGAATACAGTTCAAACATGTTTCACATGAGAGTCCCAGTCATTAGAAAAAATCAAGATATCATCCAAATAAACAATCAGAAATTTGTCCACAAAATCCCTGAAAATGTCATTCATGAAGGACTGGAAGACGGAAGGAGAATTAGTGAGCCCAAAGGGCATCACTAGGTACTCAAAATGCCCTTCAGGGGTATTGAATGCCGTCTTCCATTCATCCCCGTGCTTAATGCGAATAAGGTTATACGCCCCCTGAGGTCAAGCTTGGTAAACCAAGTAGCGTTTTTCACCCTGGAAAACAGGTCAGAAATCAAGGGTAACGGGTATTGATATTTCACAGTAATATTGTTCAAGAGACGATAATCAATACACGGCCTTAATGAACCATCTTTTTTGGCCACAAAGAAAAAACCGCACCTAAGGGTGAAGAGGATGGTCTGATATGACCCTTCTCCAATGATTCCTTGATATAAGACCGCATAGCGTCATGTTCAGGTACAGACAAGTTAAAAAGGCGACCTTTAGGGAATTTACTACCCGGCACTAATTCAATAGCGCAGTCATAGCTCCTATGGGGAGGCAAGGATGCAGATTTACTTTCGCTAAACACATCAGAAAAATCAAACAAAAAGTCAGGAACATCCTGAGCCTGGGGGAGGCAGAAAAAACAGGAGTGTTGGTATTAACACATTGGCAGCCCCAACTGGTTACAGACACAGATTTCCAATCCAAAACAGGATTATGAGACTGTAACCAAGGGAAACCCAGCACGATAATGTCATGCAGATTATATAGAACCAAAAATTTGCAGCACTCCTGGTGATCAGGTTCAACCCTCATTATCACCTGAGTAGAAAACTGGGGTTTATTCTCAGCCAAAGGGGTAGAATCGATCCCCAGTAGGGGAATAGACTTCTGTAGGGGTATCAAGGGAAACCCACAACGTTTAGCAAAATCATAATCCATCAGGTTAATAGCTGCTCCAGAATCAACGAAAGCCTGAGCAGAAAATGAGGACAGAGAGCATATCAGAGTGACAGTTAATAAAAACTTAGACTGAACACTACCAAGACAACTGAGCGTGCAAAACGTCTTCCCCGCTTATGGGCAGACTGAAATAGCATGAGAGGCATCACCACAGTAGAAACATAACCCATTGCGCTTTCGAAACTCATGACGCTGTGCCCCAGACACCACTCTATCACACTGCATGGGTTCAGAAGCTGGCTCACAAGGCAACACCATTCCACGCATACTTCTCCGCTCACGCAAATGTCTGTCAATTTGAATCGCTAATGACATAGAATCATTGAGACCAGAGGGGACAGGGAATCCCACCATAACATCCTTTACATTATCTGACAGACCCTTCCGGAAAAGGGCCGCCAAAGCGTCGTCATTCCATTTGGTCAGGACTGCCCACCTACGGAATCTCTGACAGTATAACTCAGCGTCATCAAGCCCCTGATTTAATGCCAACAAGGCTTTTTCAGCTTGATCAGTGACATTAGGCTTATCGTACAATAACCCCAAAGCCTGAAAAAACGCATCAACATCACTCAAAACAGGATCCCCAGGTATCAGGGAAAAAGCCCAATCCTGAGGATCGCCGCGCAGGAGAGAGATGATAATTTGAACCTGCTGCGCTGCGTTTCCTGAGGACTTAGATTTTAAGGCAAAAAACAATTTACAATTATTTTTGAAATTCTGAAACTTAGCTCGATCCCCTAAAAACAAATCTGGCATGGGGATCCTAGGTTCCACAACAGGCAACCTAGCAAGATATGCAGCAATACTCTGAACCTCAGTGGCAAGCTGATCCACACGGCCAGACAACTGTGCAAACTCCATTGGGAGAAAAGATCCTCCCCAGCACCCAGAGATACAGAGGAAAAAAAAAAAAAAAAAATGCAACAAACAGAAAAATATCTCTGACAACTCTGACAACCTTTTTTCTTTCACAATATTTTTCCCTTCTGTGAGTACCATACAATTTTCAATTTTTAGGCCGGTGATACCGTTATGTTTCGGTAGCTGAGGAGTGCAGGTAAAAAAAGGCAATACACCAGAGCAGTTGGAATCTATGAGATTGCAGTACCCTGACTAACCACCACAACTAGAGGCAGCCGTGGAGCGTTCCTACGTTGGTCCTAGACGCCTCGTCACAGCCTGAGAAACTAACTACACCTAAAGATAGAAATAGGAAAGCTATCTGCCCCGGAGCAGAACCCCAAAGATAATAGAAAGCCCCCAAACATGTAATGGCGGTTAGACAAGAGGAAATACCGACACAGAAAGAAAATAGTATGAGCAAACGCTAGGGCCCAAACTATCTAAATAGAAAAGGATAGGAAGGGTACTTACTGCAATCCCAGAAAACCCTGAAAAGCACCAACTCTACTAATTTCAAAATCACCTGAGATCACACGACCTCTACCACCTAAATTAGTTCTCTGGTGTAACAAAATCAAAACAGCAGCCACTGAAAAAACTGGAAAAAGCAAAAAAAACAAAACTCAGTGGCTGAACTAAACTGAGAGGGCAGAAGCCCCCGGAAGGGACCCTGAAGGCCCCCAAAGAAGTGCAGGACAAAATGCAAAAATATAGCACAACACAAAAGCAGAAAAAGACTTATCTGTTAGCAGGAGAAGCAGACACGACACAGCAGGCTACAAGGGAAACTGGAATGAAGGATTCAGACCAGAAC
>JARQOD010000550.1:0-31760 GCA_033576555.1 Oophaga sylvatica | reverse complement strand
AAAAAAAAGGGGAGTGGGGGGGGACAGTAAACACCCCTACAGTGCCCATTTCATGCCAACGACATCAATTCTTATTTACTTAAGCTTGTCAACTTAATTTACTTTAAAATAATAGTAACGCATTGATAAAATGGGGGTTTTTGGCTAAAGTTGTGGGGGGGGCAGGGCTGGCTCCAGGTTTTCGTGGGCCCGGGCAAAAGGTCTCTGTGGGACAACTTTAACCCCTACCACATTTCATGATGCTCCGATACGGCAGAGAAAAATAGAGGTATAGTACAATGCCAAATACTTCACTTCTAACTTACAGGGACTGATTTATTTGTAAACTCTCAATAGCTCAAAAACGGACGTTAGTCCTCCATACAGTTTTTATGGGCACCACATAGTGCACCATACAAAATTTAATGAGCCCCATATATTGCTCTATACAGAATATGAGCCCCTTTATATTGCTCCATACAGAATTAATGACTCCCATATATTGCTCCATACATAATTGGTCCCATATAATGTTCCATACAGTATTTTGATGAGTCCACATAATGTCCAGTATATGATGGTCCTATTAATGTGCTTACAGAAAAGGGACAGTCCCCATAGAGTATAATGAGCCCACATTTTTGCTCCATACAGCTAATGAGTCACATATTAAAGCTCCTTTACAGTATATAATGGGCCCCATATTTTGCTCCAAACAGAATGGGTACATATAATGGTCATACAGATATACCCATATGTGCTCCATTTTGATGCCCCCTATTTAAAAGGGGGCCCTATTGATGCCCATAAATAATGAACCCCATATGATGCTCTAGTATATGATGGGCCCCATATATGATGCTCCAGTGTATGATGAGTCCCATATAATGCTCCAAATATAATGGTCCCCATATATAATGGGCTCCATGTGATGCTCCATATATAATGTTCCCCATATGATGCGCCATATATAATGGGCCCCATATGATGCTCCAGTATATGATGGGCCCCATGGATGATGCTCCAGTGTATGATGGGCCTATATAATGCTCTATATATAATGGGCCCCATATGATGCTCCAGTTTATAATGGGCCCCATATATGATGTTCCAGTGTATAATGGGCCCCATATATGAAGCTCCAGTGTATAATGGGCCCATATATGATGCTCCAGTGTATGATGGGCCCCATTTATAATGCTCCAGTGTATGATGGGCCCCATATATAATGCTCCAGTGTATAATGGGCCCTATCTATGAAGCTCAAGTGTATGATGGGCACCAAATATATTTCACCAGTGTATAATGCTCCCCATATATTGCTCCAGACATAAAAAAAAATGAAATACCTCTCCTCGCTGGGCACTGCTCTACTCTGCACTCCTCAGCGCCGCCATCTTCCAGCTCCCTGCACTGTGACTGTTCAGGCAGAGGGCGCACAGACTTGACGTCATCGCGCTCTCTGACCTGAATGTCACTGTCAGGAAACGCGGAAGACGTCACAGCGGTGGAGCAGGGAGAGGTAAGTATTGCAAGTGCTGGGGCCCTGAGCAACCAGGGAGGGGCCCACTCGTGGGTACCGGCACTGGCACAGGGTCCCTCAAAGTACGCCGGTGTCTCTGATGGCGAGTGGGCCCTCCCACCTGCTCAGGGCCCCGGCGCTTGCCCGGGTGCGACAGGCGCTGACGCCGGCCCTGGGGGGTAGAGCCCAGTTAGGGAGGTGGAAAAACTGGCATATGTTGAGGTGTAGGCTGGACATTCAGCAGCTGCAAATGGAGAAATTGGAGAAGTCGGAGGAAGAGGAGGACAAAGCGAGCCATTTTGCTGGCAACCTATGTGTCATCAGGGGAAGGTGGTACAAAATCCTTTGAAAACCAGGCATGGTTCATTTTAATGAAGGTGAGATCACCTACATTTTGGGTCGACAGCTGGGTCCTTCTTTCTGTCAGGAATGATCTAGCAGCACTGAAAACTCTTTCTACCAGCAGGGCAAGCGAGCTCCTGTAAGGCATATTGTGCCAATTCAGGCCAGGTGTCCAGTTTACAGGCCCAGTAGTCAAAGGGGAATGAACTGTGAGGGAGAACATCGATATGGGAGTAGAGGTAATTTTGAACTATACTTGACAACTGCTGTCTCCTGTCTGTTGCAAATCGATTCAGTATTACCAGTCGTGTGAGCGGTACTCGAGAAATCAGTCCACAACATGGTCATGAAACACCTGTCTCCAACGCCACTTCGGCTGTGTGCACCACAAACACCTGTTCCATGTTGCCCAATGAGGCTCATGGTAGAACCTGCACCACTGCTGTGTGCTGGGAATGCCTCTAACAAACGGTTTACCAGAGTTGCTTGTTTGTTCGCCAATATTAGCTCTAGGTTCTCCTGTGGCATGATGTTCTGTAATTTGCCTTTATAGCGTGGATCGAGGATGCTGGCCAACCAGTAGTCATCATCCTTCATAATTTTGGCAATGCGGGGGTCCCTTTTTAGGATCCACAAGAGATAATCACACATGTGGGCCAATGTTCCAGGTGTCAATGATGCACTGCCAGTGGTGGGTGGAGGAGCACTTTCTGCCAAATCCACATACCTCCAGTCACGCACAAACCCTGTACCTGACCTTGGCAAGCCAACATTTTCTCTTGCCCCCTGAGAAGCATCCTCCTCCCCAAAATAATCATCCCCCTCATCCTCCTCCTCCTCTTCTTCCTTCACCTCGTCCAGGACAGTTCCCGGAGCAGACAATGGCTGACTGTCATCAAGGCTTCTCACCTCCTCCTCCTCCTCCGCTGCAGACGCCTGATCCTTAATGTGCGTCAAAGTTTGCATGAGCAGACGCATAAGTGTGATGCTCATGCTTATGATGGCGTTGTCTGTGCTTACCAGCTGTGTGCATTCCTCAAAACACTGAAGGACTTTACAGAGGTCTTTCAGCTTTGACCACTGCACATCTGAAAACTCGATGTCTACCCTCAAACTGTCTGCCGTTTGTCCTCCCACAAATGCATTGCAGCCTGCCTCTGTTCGCACAGCCTCTCAACCATGTGCATGGTGGAGTTCCACCTTGTTGCAACATCGAGGCGGTTCTTGGGGGGTGGAGCGATCGCTGCAGCCTCTGCAAATGACTGGAGTCTACGGGCGAGCGACGGATGTGCGTGCACAGTCTTCGCACCTTATGGAGCAGGGCTGGTAACTCTGGATAATTACCGTATATACTCGTGTATAAGCCGAGATTTTCAGCATCTTTTTTCGTGCTGAAAATGCCCCCTCGGCTTATACACGAGTCATAGGGCAGAAACCAGCGGGGGAGGGGATGCCGCGGCAGGAGCCAGTGGCTGGGACATCATACTCACCCCTCCCCGTGCCATCGCTGAACGTCCCTGCAATCCTGCGTTCTCCCGGCTTCCTGCAGCTCTCCAGCGCTGAGCGGTGATGTAATACCCGCTCATTAAGGTCATGTAATATGGACGCGACGCCACTCCCATACGCGTGGCGTCCATATTCATGGCCTTAATGAGCGGTATTACGTCACCGCTCAGCGTTGGAGAGCTGCAGGAAGCCGGGGAGAATGCAGGATTGCAGGGACGTTCAGCGATGGCACGGGGAGGGGTGAGTATGATGGAGGAGAGGACAAGGAGCACGGAGCAGGATGGGGGGGAGAACGGTGGACGGGGGAAGCATGGAGCAGGACGGGGGGAGAACGGTGGACGGGGAAGCATGGAGGAGGATGGGGGGAGAACGGAGGACGGGGGAAGCATGGAGCAGGACGGGGGGGAGAACGGTGGACGGGGGAAGCATGGAGGAGGACGGGGGGGAGAACGGAGGACGGGGGAAGCATGGAGGAGGACAATGAGCACGGAGCAGGATGGGGGAGGATGGAGGGCACAGAGGAGCACGGAGCAGGACGGAGGAGAGGATGGAGGGCACAGAGGAGCACGGAGCAGGACGGGGGGGCACAGGAGGACGGAGAAGGAATGGGGGAGCACAGCGGAGGACGGAGCAGGAGGGGGAGTACAGAGGAGAATGGGGAGCACAGAGCTGGATGGGGGAGCAAGGAGCAGGATGGGGGCAGCACAGAGCAGGAGGGCAGTTTATACACCCGGCTTATACACGAGTCAATAAGTTTTCCCAGTTTTTTGTGGCAAAATTAGGGGGGTCGGCTTATACACGGGTCGGCTTATACATGAGTATATACGGTATTTATGAAGCACTGCACCACCAGATTCAAGGTGTGAGCCAGGCAAGGTATGTGTCTGAGTTTTGGCAGGGCTATGGCCGCCACAAAATTACATCTGTTATCACTGACTACCTTGCCTGGCTCAAGATGTATCCACACAAAAAGAGAAAAGCTGATAGCACTCAGACCTCAAGATGCACGTTCAGAAGCCATCTGACCCAAAAGGATGGACAAGTACATACCATGTGAAAAAGGAGAACAGCATCGAATCCGGGTGAAGCAATAAAGGTTCTTTATTTAGCCAGATGCAACGTTTCAACCAATACAGGTCTTTTTCAAGCATACAATATAGTCATAATGGCAGCCTTAAATAGGAAGTGGATTCCCGATCCACCAATCACCATCCAGAGGCCGTCCAGTATAGAAAACATCACAGGTACATAAAATCAAATTTTTATAATACATAGTTTTATACAAACATCTTCAATCAATTTATATAAGTAGAAAAACATCAATATTCCCGTTAAATAATAAGATCACAAAACGTCACCAATGAGAAAAAAGCATCATGGTAGTCAAGGGGATAACAGACCCAATCATAAGACATATAGATATAAACAAACTTCAGAGACCAATAGATGTGCTCACTAGTCTCGGCGCCTAAAAAGGGGGTTTGTACTCCTCAACCAATAAGATTATTCATCACAGCCCAATATACATACCAATGTGACTCACTCCCCATGATAGGTCTCTAGTGGAATACAAGGCAGGGCCAGCCCATAATGGATATGTACCTGTGATGTTTTCTATACTGGACGGCCTCTGGATGGTGATTGGTGGATTGGGAATCCACTTCCCATATAAAGGCTGCCATTATGACTATATTGTATGCTTGAAAAAGACCTGTATTGGTTGAAACGTTGCATCTGGCTAAATAAAGAACCTTTATTGCTTCACCCGGATTCGATGCTGTTCTCCTTTTTCACATGGCTCAAGATGTAGACTGCCCAGCCATGACTCAGTTTCTCGCTGCAAGTAGTCGGTCAGTACCTCCGCGGTGTGTCTGTTGTCGCCCAAAGGTATCATCTTTAAAACAGCCTGCTGACACCACTAGCTGTTCGATAAGGGACACCTCTTGTGCAACACTGGCAGCTGCGGATGGAGTGCTCGTGTGACTGCGCTCTGTCGACGAGCTTTTGCTTCTGGAGGAGGAGGGTCGAACGCCTACAGCCAACTGTTGCCTATACCGTGGGCTAGGCAGCACTGTCCCACCGCTGCTGTCCCCTGTGGAACCTGCATCCACCACATTAACCTAGTGCGAGAGACGAAATCCCAAACACAGAAATCATAGTTATATCGTACTACAACTTGATCCAAACAAGGATCCTGGGTGCATACCCAATGGAGCTCCTAGCTTAATTACCACACCAAAAATTGGAGCAAAAAATCCATATATAAACTCAATATCATGATATCAAATAATTCTCTTTAATGAAACATTAAAAATCACAACAAGAAAATCACAATACACAAATAGGTATAAGAGGTTCAAACAGCGGAGAAGGACAGCTCAGATTATATCAGACTCTGCACATGTGATTTTTAATGTTTCATTAAAGAGAATTATTTGATATCATGATATTGAGTTTATATATGGATTTTTTGCTCCAAATTTTGGTGTGGACATTAACCCAGTGCGCAGTGATGGACACGTAACGGCCCTTGCCATGCCTACTGGCCCATGCATCTGTTGTGAGGTGCACCTTTCCACTCACTGATTGTTTGAGTGCATGGACAATGCGGTCTTTCACATGCAGGTGGAGGGCAGGGATGGCTTTTCTAGAAAAGAAGTGCCGACTGGGTAGGTCATAGCATGGGACAGCGTAGGCCATGAGCTCTCGGAACGCTGCGCTTTCAACCAAACGGAAGGGCATCATCTCTAATGAGACCAGTTTGGCAATGTAGGCATTCAAAGCCAGTGTACGCAGATGAGAGGATGAGTAATTTCCTGTCCTACTCAGGGGAAGCGATGTAGCGTTGCTGGCTACCTTCAGTCGGAGCAGGTGCACGTGTGCTACCTGAGGTTTTGTAGTCAATCCACGCTTGCAAGTGCATGGTGTTTACATGTCTAAGCATGCAACTGGTATTCAAATTTCGGAGATTTTTCCCTCGGCTAAAGGTCCTTCCGCACGTCTTACAAATAACCTTTGCCTCATCAATAGGATTTTGGTCAAAAAAGTGCCACACTGCACTCTTCCTACTATGGGAAAACTTTTCAGGGCTTGCACGCTGTGCTAATTTGACCATCTGGCCAAGCTGTCCTGCAAATCTTTTTGTTTTTTTAACATGTTTTTGGACTGCTATGGGCCTGCCAGATAACTGCAGCTGCAATGTCGATGCCTGCTGCGGATCCTCCTCCTCTTCTGAGCTATTGCCAGCGGCACCCTCTTCCCCCAATGGATGCCAATCCGGGTCAACAACTGGGTCATCCATCACCTCCTCTTCAATTTCATCTGCATCTTCCTCTGTGTCACCTTGTAAGGTGGTATAGTATATGGGAAGGGGCACCTGAGTTTCATCAGGGTCAGAATCTGGCTCAGTAGACTGCGAGGGCAATGCAGTGCTCTGGGTGAATCTAAAAGCAGAATCATATAGCAGTGGCTGTGCATCAGTGTACTCCATGTCATATTCATCTTTGACTGGGAATTCAGGATTTCACTTGATAAGTTAGGCATGGTATGTGAAAAGAGCTCCATGGAGTAATCTGAAGTGTGGCCTGCCGCATCCTTCACTTTTGGTGGGTGTGAAGGACACAAGGAAAGGTGTTGTTGACCAGGAGCCTGCACTGACGACTCAGTGCTTGCAGTTTTTGAAACTTCAGAAGAGGAGGCGATAGAGCTGGAGGCTGTTTCGGCAATGTAAGCCAATTCCTGTTCCTGATGCTATGGCTTTAAAAGCGGTTTACCTACTCCCAGAAAAGGGAGCCTTCCAGGCCTTCTGGAGCCAGATGATGATGCAGGCGCAACACCTCCTGCCTTATGTGCTATTGTGCTTTTGGCACTACCAGCAGATGCACCACCACCACCATGAGTACCAGCTGCCCTCCCCACCCACGTCTGCGGCCTCTTCCACCATACTTCCTTATGTTTGGGAAAATGCACCAAAAATACCAGCAGATATATGGTACTGTATGAGGAGCGTACAGCTGTATAAGGTGTAGGGAAAAATTTAAATCTCCGTATTTATTTCCGGAGTCACACACAGACGCTTACTCAGTATGTATTTGACCGTAATAAAAACAGCAGATATATGGTACTGTATCAGAAGCGTACAGCTGTATACGGTGTAGGGGAAAATTTAAATCTCCGTATTTATTTCCAGAGTCACACACAGATGCACCCTCAGTATGGATTTGACCGTAATACAAACAGCAGAAATACGGTACTGTATCAGAAGCGCACAGCTGTATACGGTGTAGGGAAAAATTTAAATCTCCGTATATATTTCCGGAGTCACACACAGACGCTCACTCAGCATGTATATGACCGTAATACAAACAGCAGATATATGGTACTGTATCAGAAGCGTACAGCTGTATACGGTATAGGGGAAAATTTAAATCTCTGTATATATTGCTGCAGTCAAACACAGATGCTCTCTCCAGTATGGATTTGACCGTAATACAAACAGCAGAAATACGGTACTGTATCAGAAGCGTACAGCTGTATACGGTGTAGGGGAAAATTTTAAATCTCCTGTGATGTAGTGACTAATGTGGCACCTAGGGTATAAGTTGCTCAAATTATGCATGGAGGCATGAGATGGATGGGAAACCAGTACCTGGTATGGTGCTAAATGGAAAGTATGTGTCGCAGAGCTATTCTGTGCTGTAGCTCAGTAATGTTGTTCTGGGACTTGTTGTCCCATAAGAGTTCTGATTGTTGTTAAGGGTGAACCTACAGGGTTAGCTTGTGAGCTGGGTGGGACATGCTAACCACACATACACCGCCCACTGGTGGTGGGAGAATGAATGTTACATATGAGTCGCACACACCAGGGTTATGGGGTACTCGGCACCGAGCCCGTTGAAGTCTATGGGGAATGTCACAAGTAGCACAGCTCGGTCCGTTGCCCTGGGCGCTCATTCAAAGGGGGATATTTACAGGGGATTTTAGTAATAGTTCGTGACGCCACCTGTGGTTTCTGATCAGGATGACCAGCGCTGCAGGGTGAATCCTCAGAGGGGTTGTTACTGGGCAGCAAGATGTTAAGTCTTCCACAGGTAAGACTAGTCCCTCTAAGTATATGGCGGTGCAGGGTGCAGGCAATAAGTCAGACACACACAAGTCAGTCTCTTTCCATACCTTTACTGGTGGTATTTGCAGGTATGTCCCGGGAAGCTGCTCAGGGTGGAGGATGCACATCCAGGTAATCACTGAGTAGGTTAAAGGCCTCCTTACTTCTTAATGTGTGAGTTTCCAACCTGCCTGAAGCGAAGTTCAACTCTGTATAGCTACGCCGGCCGACGTTGTGGTGGAGACTTCTTTTGGCAAGAACTAAGTCTATGTGGCGGTACCTGCCAGACTCCTGTTCTCCCTGACCCCGGTTACGTATCAGCACTATAGGGCTACCCTCTGCGACCTAAAGTCCAGCAGGGATTCCGGTTTTCTCCTACTAGCCGTGAAGGTTCTAGCAAGGCTTCGGACCCGGAGTCCGGATAACAAAGTGAAGGTGCTATGTCACCTATGTCACTCTCTCGTCTTCTTTTCACCACTCGCCCGTCGCCCTACTCTCACCCTTAACATAAGCACGGGTAGCAGTAGGTGTAGTCGTCAGCTCCTTTCCTTCCACAGCTCACTGACCATTTCTCAGTTAACTCGATGTTCTGACAACTGTAGTCCCCTTCCTTCTTTTCCTTCAAAGACTCTGTCCAGAGTGGCTATCAGGACCTTCCGTCAGACTGATTTCATGCTCGCTCCGAGAGTCACTTTCCACATGCATAGGGTACTAGCAGTCAATCTGTTCTGAGATAACAGCTTGCAATCTTTCCTCCTCTATCTCGTCTTCTCCTCTCACTAGCTCAGACTGAGCTCTGACTATACGGTCATGGACAAAAGTTTTGAGAATGACACAAATATTAATTTTTACAAAGACTACTGCTTCACTTTTTCTAATGGCAATTTGCATATACTCCAGAATGTTATAAAGAGTGATCAGCTTAACAGCAATTACTTGCAAAGTCAATATTTGGCTAGAAAATTAACTTTATCCTCCAAAACACATTTCAACATCATTGCAGCCCTGCCTTAAAAGGACCAGCTAACCTCTTTTCAGTGATTGCTCCATTAACACAGGTGTGGGTGTTGATGAGGACATGGCTGGAGATCAATCTGTCATGATTAAGTAAGAATGACACCACTGGACACTTTAAAAGGAGGCTGGTGCTTGGCATCATTGTTTCTCTTCTGTTAACCATGGTTATCTCTAAAGAAACACGTGCAGTCATCATTGCAATGCACAAAAATGGCCTAACAGGGAAGCGTATCGCAGCTAGAAAGATTGCACCTCAGTCAACAATCTATCGCATCATCAAGAACTTCAAGGAGAGAGGTTCCATTGTTGCCAAAAAGGCTCCAGGGCGCCCAAGAAAGACCAGCAAGCGCCAGGACCGTCTCTTAAAAGTGTTTCAGCTGCGGGATCGGGCTACCAGCAGTGCAGAGCTTGCTCAGGAATGGCAGCAGGCAGGTGTGAGTGCATCTGCACGCACTGTGAGGCGGAGACTCTTGGAGCAAGGCCTGGTCTCAAGGAGGGCAGCAAAGAAGCCACTTCTCTCCAGAAAAAACATCATGGACAGACTGATATTCTGCAAAAGGTACAGGCAGTGGACTGCTGAGGACTGGGGTAAAGTTATTTTCTCTGATGAATCCCCTTTTCGATTGTTTGGGACATCAGGAAAACGCCTCATTCGGAGAAGACAAGGTGAGCGCTACCACCAGTCTTGTCTCATGCCAACTGTTAAGCATCCTGAAACCATTCATGTGTGGGATTGCTTCTCAGCCAAGGGAATCGGCTCTCTCACAGTCTTGCCTAAAAACACAGCCATGAATAAAAAATGGTACCAGAATGTCCTCCAAGAGCAACTTCTCCCAATCCTCCAAGAGCAGTTTGGCAATCAACAATGCCTTTTCCAGTATGATGGAGCACCTTGCCATAAAGCAAAGGTGATAACTAAATGGCTCAGGGAACAAAACATAGAGATTTTGGGTCCATGGCCTGGAAACTCCCCAGATCTTAATCCCATTGAGAACTTGTGGTCAATCATCAAGAGACGGGTGGACAAACAAAAACCTAAAAATTCTGACAAAATGAAAGCATTGATTGTGCAAGAATGGACTGCTATCAGTCAGGATTTGGTCCAGAAGTTGATTGAGAGCATGCCAGGGAGAATTGCAGAGGTCCTGAAGAAGAAGGGTCAACACTGCAAATATTGACTTGCTGCATTAACTCATTCTAACTGTCAATATAAGCTTTTGTTACTCATATGTTTGAAATTATATTTCTGTCTGTGATAAAAACATCTGTCAAACACACATAAAAACCAGAGGGCAGCAGATCATGTGAAAATATAATATTTGTGTCATTCTCAAAACTTTTGGCCATGACTGTACTGAACACCAGTCTGGAATGACCTCACTGCTACGTCTCCCACACCCTTAAATAGTCTAAGGTTCCCTCTGGTGGCAATCTAGGGAAGTGTGAGTGTGAATGAATATCAGATTTTGTAATTACCTTTTTGTGCATACTCCTGGGAACATGTGTACCAAGCGCAGCTGGGCCACACACATACTGGTGATTGTATGTCTTGTGAAGGACCTGTGATGAGGTCATGAACAGGTGACCAGACCATGTGCTTCATACCTTCGCTTGGGAGTGGCTACAGGTATGAAAGGCAGTGTTGGGCACAAGGAGATTGAGATTGTGTTGGAGACTGAGGAGGCTCTGGAAGTCTGGCTGAGACAGTGGAGAGTGTGTCCTGCACAGGGCTGCCTGGAAGATTCCAGGAAGGTCTGTCGGTGTTGGAAGATCCTGGGGTTGGATCGGATTCCTGGAAGCACGTGGTGAGACTTGGAACTTGGTAGCCAGGGTGTTGGACGGGGGTCCTGAATAGCACCCGGACAGGACACATAGGTGTGCGGAGCCTGTGACGGTCCCACACTGAGAACCATGCGGTTCTATTGAGGAGTTTGGCTGGAGTCAGCCTGGAAGTGACTTTCTGTTACAGTGTGTCAGTGAGCACTGGAAGCGAGTCCAGATCACACCGGGAAGGCACCTGGCGTTCCCTGCTGGCTTGCAGCCACTTAGTCAAGCCCGTCCCATGCAAGGGTGCATCTGGGAACAGTAGTTTGCAAAGCTGGAATGCATTGATGTTTTTGTCATATTTTGTTACCTGGTGTTAAAGAGACAGTAAACAATTGATTTTTGGACTTAATGCCTGTGTGTTGCCTCATTACTGCGGTCCGGCCCTTGCCTACCAGAGCAGATCCCTACACTCCGTATATATTTCCAGAGTCACACACAGATAGTCAGCATGTATTTGTCCGTGATACCAGCCGGTACACGGTAGTGTGTGAGGAGCGTTCAGCTCTATACGGTGTGGGAAAAAATGAACGCTCGGTAACTGTGCAGAAAAAAAGAATAAAAGTATTAGTGCTGTGTAAAAAGCAGTTTGCACAGCAGTGTACATACAGCAGGCAGACTATTAACCAGCTCTACTGCTGCACACAAGAAAATCCTCCCCTGTCACTGGCAGGCAGCCTAATAACCAGCACTGCTGCACACAAGAAAATCCTCCCCTGTCACTGCACACTAACTGTACTGCACAATTGCTATCAGCACAAGCACATAAGAACTTCTCTTTACAGCACTAACTCTCTCCCTATTGATAAACAGCGTCAGCAACCTCTCCCTACTGTTAAGATCGGCAGAAGTAAAATGGAGGTCGGCGGTCAGGGCTTTTATAGACACTATGACGCCCCCCAAAGCAAGCCAATCACTGCAATGCCCTTCTCTACGATGGTGGTGGACGCTGCACATGTCATCTCGTTGCCCACAGTGTACGTCCTTGCTCATTGGCTGAAAAAAAGGCACCTGCAAGCATTCTGGGAAATCCGACTTTGGCGCTCGTTTTGCTGACCGCATGGCCGACTTCACGCTATGGTCGGGTTTCTGTCAGCGAAACCCGACTTTGGCAAAAGTCGGCGACTTATGAATCTGGCCAATCTGTTTCGCTCAACTCTAGTAATTATTTCTGACAACATATGGCTCAGCACCGTTTTTGGGAGAAATTGTGCAATAAATTATGAGGTCTAGCTTCATCTGTTAACCCTTGTGTACCCTATAAATTTGCAGCAAATACAAAAATTACATTTTTACCACTAAAATGTCATATTTCCACATATCAATGTTAGAGAATTTTGTGAGGCACCAATGGGTTCAAACTACTCACCACACCCCTAGATGAATTCCTTGAGTGGTCTAGTTTCCAAAATGAGGTCACATGTGGGGGGGTTCTGCTGGCATTCACAATCTATCCCAGGCAAATAGAGCTCCTTCCTTTCCTAGTCCTGCCATGTGCCCAAGCAGAAGTTTTTGATCACAAATGGAGTATAGTCGCATTCGGGACAAATTGCACAACAAAGGCCTGCATGAATTTCTAACTCACATATGGTTTTTGGGAATAATGTTGTCAGACTACTGTGCTGGTTTTACTGATTTATAAAAAGACCTACCACACCAAACCTATTTTTTTAAAGGGAAAAATGCTAAGAAACATATTTAAAATCATAATTACATGTATATAATGCAAAATTAAAAAAATATACAGTACAGACCAAAAGTTTGGACACACCTCATTTAAAGATTTTTCTGTATTTTCATGACTATGAAAATTGTACATTCACACTCAAGGCATCAAAACTATAAATTAACACATGTGGAATTATATACTTAACAAAAAAGTGTGTAACAACTGAAATTATGTCTTATATTCTAGGTTCTTCAAAGTATCCACCTTTTGCTTTGATGACTGCTTTGCACACTCTTGGCATTCTCTTGATGAGCTTCAAGAGGTAGTCACCGGAAATGGTTTTCACTTCACAGGTGTGCCCTGTCAGGTTTAATAAGTGGGATTTCTGGCCTTATAAATGTTGTTGGGACCATCAGTTGTGTTGTGCAGAAGTCTGGTGGATACACAGCTGATAGTCCTACTGAATAGACTGTTAGCTGTTTTTTTCTTGCCATAATACAAATTCTAAGTAAAGAAAAACAAGTGGTCATCATCACTTTAAGAAATGAAGGTCAGTCAGTCTGAAAAATTGGGAAAACTTTGAAAGTGTCCCCAAGTGCAGTTGCAAAAACCATCAAGCGCTACAAAGAAACTGGCTCACATGATGACCGCCCCAGGAAAGGAAGACCAAGAGTCACCTTTGCTTCTGAGGATAAGTTTATCTGAGTCTCCAGCCTCAGAAATCGCAGGTTTACAGCAGCTCAGATTAGAGACCAGGTCAATGCCACACAGATTTCTAGCAGCAGACACATCTCTACAACAACTGTTAAGAGGAGACATTGTGCAGCAGGCCTTCATGGTAAAATAGCTGCTAGGAAACCACTGCTAAGGACAAGCAATAAGCAGAAGAGACTTGTTTGGGCTAAAGAACACAAGGAATGGACATTAGACCAGTGGAAATCTGTGCTTTGGTCTGATGAGTCCAAATTTGAAATCTGGTTCCAACCACCGTGTCTTTGTGTGACGCAGAAAAGGTGAACGGATGGACTCTACATACCTGGCTCCCACCGTGAAGCATGGAGGAGGAGGTGTGATGGTGTGGGGGTGCTTTGCTGGTGACACTGTTGGGGATTTATTCAAAATTGAAGGCATACTGAACCAGCATGGCTACCACAGCATCTTGCAGCGTCATGCTATTCCATCCGGTTTGCGTTAAGTTGGACCATCATTTATTTTTCAACAGGACAATGACCCCAAACACACCTCCAGGCTGTGTAAGGGCTATTTGACCAAGAAGGAGAGTGATGGGGTGCTACGTCAGATGACCTGGCCTCCACAGTCACCAGACCTGAACCCAATCGAGATGGTTTGGGGTGAGCTGGACCGCATAGTGAAGGCAAAAGGGCCAACAAGTGCTAAGCATCTCTGGGAACTCCTTCAAGATTGTTGGAAGACCATTTCCGGTGACTACCTCTTGAAGCTCATCAAGAGTGTGCAAGAAAAATATTTAGAATTGAGAGTCCTCAGTGGTTGATACCTTTTAATGGCTAACTGAAAAGATGGTAACAAATTGCAAGCTTTCGAGACTACTCAGGTCTCTTTGCCTGATGAAGAGACCTGAGTAGTCTCAAAAGCTTGCAATTTGTTACCATCTTTTCAGTTAGCCATTAAAAGGTATCAACCACTGAGGACTCTCAATTCTAAATATTTTTCTATCTACTGGCTAACACGGTACAAAGATATACATCTTTACTGTATCAAGAGTGTGCAAAGCAGTCATCAAAGCAAAAGGTGGCTTCTTTGAAGAAACTAGAATAAAAGACATAATTTCAGTTGTTACACACTTTTTTGTTAAGTATATAATTCCACCTGTGTTAATTAATAGTTTTGATGTCTTCAGTGTGAATTTACAATTTTCATAGTCATGAAAATACAGAAAAATCTTTAAATGAGAAGGTGTGTCCAAACTTTTGGTCTGTACTGTATATAAATACCTCCCCTTTAGCATATGTTCACACAGAAGGTTTCGGCTTTAGTATTTCCTTTAACATTTGTGAGGGCTCTCACTCCTACATTTGGGAGGTCCCGCCCTCATTCCAAATTGATAGCTAGATGGTGGAAAACATATTCCCCGTCACTTTACAATATGTGTTGCACAGCTTCTGAATCCACACCTTTGCAGTAGAAAACTTCACAGAGCAGACTTCATGGGATAACAAGCTTTTACTTCTTACAACATGAGGTAAAAGGAAAATGCACAGTCATTTCAGCATTGCATCAGGAAACAGGAACAAAACGAAAGTGAAATTGCAAGTGAGACTATTTCTTATACAATACATTAAACAGAAGGAAACGTTACACAACATCGCCATCTACTGTCAGGTCAGCATAAAGTCCTCCTTTTACTTATAATAAGTCCTAATCTGTTGCATATGCCAACAATGTCCATTTGAATTTTGGGCTTCACTCGCCTCCACTACCATGTCATTATGCATCCCTAGCTTCACATTTTCAGAGGACCAGCAGGTGCCGTGAAAGCTGAGTTTTGTGAGCTTTTGTGCAAATGTACAAGCCTCATTTCACTTGGAAGCAGCCTCCTCAAGGGAAAGAGACAGGAATGCCATTGAACAATCTACACAAGCCTACGCAGTTCTTCTGGAAACTACCCAACCAGGCAGAATGTAACTTTTGCATGGTTTTGAGCAACAGTGGAGTAACTACAGGATATGTCCCAGAGAGTATCGAGGTCTGTGGAGTGTATTACTCAGGTGACAGGCAGTGCTACAGAGTTTAGGTAAAGGCCTTAACATGGTAATGACCATGTTCCAATATGTGTAAGACTGCAGCCTGAATAGGTCGGTAAAGCGTATTAACCCAGTCTTTTAGACGTACCTAAAATGTATAGAAACTGGCCAATACCCCACCACCATTTTTTGTAAGGACCCAAATTTAGAATATGTAAGGGAAGCCACAGTTTAATAAAGAGGCACAAGTCTCATTTATGAGCCTGTAAAAGTCGGCAATGGTCTTTGTCCAGCACCGGACAATGTATAGTGATAACGAATATGTATGCTCTATCTAATAATTTGTGAACAGACATATATGCTGACAAGGAATAAATGAACGCTGCGCTGGGACAATGAATTGGATGTGGTTGCTGACTGTTGTGTCTGTGCAACTGCAGGTTGTGGACAGGAAGCATCTGCGCCTCCTTTCTGGATAGCAGATTGGGAAGGACGTAACACAGGGGAACGGCCAGTGGTTTCAACGTCAGACACAGATTTTGTACCCAGGCGTTACGCCCACCTACTGGAGTGCTGTTTATATGAGCAGTATATGGCATATGATAACAGAGGTATAATGTCGAATTTCCCTTTATAAAGGGATGTGTGGGTAAGATATTTGAACTAGCAGCATATATATAGAGCATGTTTCATTACTCATATTCTTATTCTGTGTAAGGCTGAAACCTGAAGAATTGTGTGGAGCATATTAATGCATTGATGTTCAAAAATGTCCAAGTGCAGACCCAAAAATCAACATCAGGCTACGAGATACACACTTAAAGAGATCGTGACAAGGGCAACACATTAAGAAAATGATAATAATAGAATATGTAGAGATTGAGAGTAGAAATTTTACCACTGCACAATGTACAAAGTTTTCCAAAAATTACCCCAAGGTGTCTGTATCATACACACTGAAAGAGAGCGTGATGGGGACCACACGATTTTTTTTTTTTTCCATCGTTTTTTTTGCACGATACATTTTGCAATTATTACAAGAGGTAGAGATGGGGTGCACGAGTTTCACAATAGCACAATGTGCAAAGTTTTCAAAAAATTACCCAAGGCGTCTATCATACAAACTGAAAGACACCGTGATTAGGACCTTACAATACATTTTGCAGTTATTACAAGAGGTAGAGATGGGGAGTACAAGTTTCCCCATTGCACAATATTCAAAGTTTTCAAAAAGTAAAAAAACATTACCCACATTGGGTATACATAGATGACCATTAAGTACTTGTTGCAGAAGCAGGAAGAGGAGGTGATTTCCTGAACAAAATGGGTTTGGATAGTAAGGGATGGACATTAAGACAACTTCCAAAAAAAAATTTGGGCTGCACTTACATTACATTGTTGTCATCTGTAGTGTTGAGCGATACTGCCCGATATTCATAAATATCAGATCGAATTGGGTATCGCCAATACTCAAAAAGTATCGACGATACCCGATTCCGATACCGGAAACCCAATGCAAGTCTATGGGACAGAAATATCGGAATTAAAAAAAAACCTTTGTAGGTTGTAAACACTAGATATACACACATAGAATACATATACTGTATATATATATATATATATATATATTATATACATGTCATTGTGACATATATATATATATACTGTAACATTTCCAGGGGTATTTAGCTCTAGGATCGCTGTCTGGGTAGACAGAATGGCACGGAAACAGTTCATTCAGACAGCAGTTTGGTGAAAACTGGCCGCAACCAGTTTTATTAAAGTCCACAGCAAACAGATAAAAATAAATCATAAACAAAAGACCTGGGCTTGTCTAGCCTCTAATTACACTTAGATAGATGGCCCTCTCTATCCGGGACCCAGACTCTACCAGTCTGTGCCCAAAACAACACATATGATATATGTTACCAGTATGGAGTTTCACAGACACTCCTCCTTGTGTCTGAAGGCACCTTTGAGAGAGATCCACTCCTTATTCAGCCGCTATTCACACGGACCCGCACCGAGACCACTCCTGTGTCCGGGGTCCTTCCTGCACCCAGACTGAGATAGCTCACACTCCTCTGGAGACTGCTTCCTTGTGCCAGGACACCTCCCTGTGTCCGGGCTAAAGACAGCTCCCACACTCTTGGAGACACCTTCTGTGCCTGGACCCCTTGTCCAGACTGAATGAGCTCTCAGATTGTGTTTGCAGACACCTACTTCTGGTCTCCTAATTAAGACCTGAGTAGTTTCAGGCTTGTGCTGCAAGTGTGTGCTGAATGTGAGGTGTAGTGACCTTTCTCCACCACTAGGTCCACAAAGCCACACATTTCCCTTATACCTAGGTGAAATGTACACCCCATTCAACACACATTCCTTCACTGTCTCACATATCCCCTCCCTCTTCTCCAGACCGGAGGGCTGGTCATTCAGACCGGAGGGCTGGTCAACAATCCAACAGAGACAGTGAACTCCGGACCAGTCATGGCCCTCACCAGCTTCATCTCCACCACTGTCACTTGTATCTTCACCTGAGTCATAGCCAACATCAGCTTTCTCTTTATCTGAAGCATCCGCACTACCCTGTACCCTCCCAGGCCTATACTCTCTGCGGGCCTCGGGTATCCTGCACGGTTTCATCTTGACCTTAGGGCCGGGCTCACCTTCGACACAGTGCCTGGCCAGAGAAGCACGACCCGACACATCAGAACACCTCTGCTGACTCTTCCTCAGAAACTCACATACCTCCTGTCCCTGGTGCACTGACCATGTGTCACCAACTATCACAGAAGGTATAGGGGGTTTTTCACTTTTCTCCAGTTCCCCACTTTCAGGCTCTTCTGGCAAGACATGCCCAGAAGCCCCACCGTCAGTCCTAGACTCTACCTCTTCAGCCACGTTCTGCATCCCATCTGGGCTCCCGTGTGTCTGCAGCGGCAACGGAGTGACACATCGCTTTTCCCATTTGTTGGGACGTGGCTCCGATGTAGCCTCCCTGAAAGTGCGCTTGAGCTCACCAATGCCAGCTACTGATCCGGACCGTAACCCGTCCACGCCGCTGTCTTCGGCAGAAACAGATTCCTGGACAGAGTCAGTCCCCATATCTTCAGTCTTGCTCCTCACAGCTTCACTTGAAACCTCAGCTTCTGATGAGGCATCTGGCTTGGTGACCACCACTTCCATGGCTTTTTCCACCTCTGCAGCATCACCTTCAGAGTCCTTGGCATGATGCAGATCCACACCACACACTGACAACTTCTCATCTTCAACAGCATCCACTTGTGCTGTGTTCAGTTTCAGAGTCCTGCCTTTAAAGCTCAGCTCTCCTCCTTTCACCTTAGTCTTCGCCAGGGAACCGGCCAACTGTAAAACATCTTCAGATGCCATCTTCTGTCTGGCTGTAAGGTCAGCATCAGCTTTCTTCTCAGGACTCTCAACCTCCTCTGCTACCATGCCTTCCTCATTTGCACTGGTTGCTTTATGGTCATCAGATAATTCACTATCACTATCTGACCCCTTTTTCTCAGCCACATCTGGCTCACTGTCAGGGCTATACACTTCATTTTCATTCACATCCTGCTCACTGTCAGGGTTATACAATTCATTTTCATTCATATCCTGCTCACTGTCAGGGCTATACACTTCATTTTCATTCACATCTTGATCTGGAACCTTAGTTAACATGTCATCCACAACATTAACTTCACCATCTGGTCCCTCAAGTATGTGACTATGTGTCAACCCCAGCACTATACTTCTATATAGCTCAGGTACTAGGAGCTGACTCACGACCTCTCCCTGGACTTCAGTGTCCCTATACAATAGGCTATTGTCCATGGCAGCATGAGGAAACCTCTCCTCAGAGCCAGGCTCCTGGGAAACCTCATTTAGAACAATCATATTTTCCTGTGTTGTCCTAAGAGTGGGGTCTCGCCAGCATATATATAGAGCATGTTTCATTACTCATATTCTTATTCTGTGTAAGGCTGAAACCTGAAGAATTGTGTGGAGCATATTAATGCATTGATGTTCAAAAATGTCCAAGTGCAGACCCAAAAATCAACATCAGGCTACGAGATACACACTTAAAGAGATCGTGACAAGGGCAACACATTAAGAAAATGATAATAATAGAATATGTAGAGATTGAGAGTAGAAATTTTACCACTGCACAATGTACAAAGTTTTCCAAAAATTACCCCCAAGGTGTCTGTATCATACACACTGAAAGAGAGCGTGATGGGGACCACACGATTTTTTTTTTTTTTCCATCGTTTTTTTTGCACGATACATTTTGCAATTATTACAAGAGGTAGAGATGGGGTGCACGAGTTTCACAATAGCACAATGTGCAAAGTTTTCAAAAAATTACCCAAGGCGTCTATCATACAAACTGAAAGACACCGTGATTAGGACCTTACAATACATTTTGCAGTTATTACAAGAGGTAGAGATGGGGAGTACAAGTTTCCCCATTGCACAATATTCAAAGTTTTCAAAAAGTAAAAAAACATTACCCACATTGGGTATACATAGATGACCATTAAGTACTTGTTGCAGAAGCAGGAAGAGGAGGTGATTTCCTGAACAAAATGGGTTTGGATAGTAAGGGATGGACATTAAGACAACTTCCAAAAAAAAATTTGGGCTGCACTTACATTACATTGTTGTCATCTGTAGTGTTGAGCGATACTGCCCGATATTCATAAATATCAGATCGAATTGGGTATCGCCAATACTCAAAAAGTATCGACGATACCCGATTCCGATACCGGAAACCCAATGCAAGTCTATGGGACAGAAATATCGGAATTAAAAAAAAACCTTTGTAGGTTGTAAACACTAGATATACACACATAGAATACATATACTGTATATATATATATATATATATATATATATATACATGTCATTGTGACATATATATATATATACTGTAACATTTCCAGGGGTATTTAGCTCTAGGATCGCTGTCTGGGTAGACAGAATGGCACGGAAACAGTTCATTCAGACAGCAGTTTGGTGAAAACTGGCCGCAACCAGTTTTATTAAAGTCCACAGCAAACAGATAAAAATAAATCATAAACAAAAGACCTGGGCTTGTCTAGCCTCTAATTACACTTAGATAGATGGCCCTCTCTATCCGGGACCCAGACTCTACCAGTCTGTGCCCAAAACAACACATATGATATATGTTACCAGTATGGAGTTTCACAGACACTCCTCCTTGTGTCTGAAGGCACCTTTGAGAGAGATCCACTCCTTATTCAGCCGCTATTCACACGGACCCGCACCGAGACCACTCCTGTGTCCGGGGTCCTTCCTGCACCCAGACTGAGATAGCTCACACTCCTCTGGAGACTGCTTCCTTGTGCCAGGACACCTCCCTGTGTCCGGGCTAAAGACAGCTCCCACACTCTTGGAGACACCTTCTGTGCCTGGACCCCTTGTCCAGACTGAATGAGCTCTCAGATTGTGTTTGCAGACACCTACTTCTGGTCTCCTAATTAAGACCTGAGTAGTTTCAGGCTTGTGCTGCAAGTGTGTGCTGAATGTGAGGTGTAGTGACCTTTCTCCACCACTAGGTCCACAAAGCCACACATTTCCCTTATACCTAGGTGAAATGTACACCCCATTCAACACACATTCCTTCACTGTCTCACATATCCCCTCCCTCTTCTCCAGACCGGAGGGCTGGTCATTCAGACCGGAGGGCTGGTCAACAATCCAACAGAGACAGTGAACTCCGGACCAGTCATGGCCCTCACCAGCTTCATCTCCACCACTGTCACTTGTATCTTCACCTGAGTCATAGCCAACATCAGCTTTCTCTTTATCTGAAGCATCCGCACTACCCTGTACCCTCCCAGGCCTATACTCTCTGCGGGCCTCGGGTATCCTGCACGGTTTCATCTTGACCTTAGGGCCGGGCTCACCTTCGACACAGTGCCTGGCCAGAGAAGCACGACCCGACACATCAGAACACCTCTGCTGACTCTTCCTCAGAAACTCACATACCTCCTGTCCCTGGTGCACTGACCATGTGTCACCAACTATCACAGAAGGTATAGGGGGTTTTTCACTTTTCTCCAGTTCCCCACTTTCAGGCTCTTCTGGCAAGACATGCCCAGAAGCCCCACCGTCAGTCCTAGACTCTACCTCTTCAGCCACGTTCTGCATCCCATCTGGGCTCCCGTGTGTCTGCAGCGGCAACGGAGTGACACATCGCTTTTCCCATTTGTTGGGACGTGGCTCCGATGTAGCCTCCCTGAAAGTGCGCTTGAGCTCACCAATGCCAGCTACTGATCCGGACCGTAACCCGTCCACGCCGCTGTCTTCGGCAGAAACAGATTCCTGGACAGAGTCAGTCCCCATATCTTCAGTCTTGCTCCTCACAGCTTCACTTGAAACCTCAGCTTCTGATGAGGCATCTGGCTTGGTGACCACCACTTCCATGGCTTTTTCCACCTCTGCAGCATCACCTTCAGAGTCCTTGGCATGATGCAGATCCACACCACACACTGACAACTTCTCATCTTCAACAGCATCCACTTGTGCTGTGTTCAGTTTCAGAGTCCTGCCTTTAAAGCTCAGCTCTCCTCCTTTCACCTTAGTCTTCGCCAGGGAACCGGCCAACTGTAAAACATCTTCAGATGCCATCTTCTGTCTGGCTGTAAGGTCAGCATCAGCTTTCTTCTCAGGACTCTCAACCTCCTCTGCTACCATGCCTTCCTCATTTGCACTGGTTGCTTTATGGTCATCAGATAATTCACTATCACTATCTGACCCCTTTTTCTCAGCCACATCTGGCTCACTGTCAGGGCTATACACTTCATTTTCATTCACATCCTGCTCACTGTCAGGGTTATACAATTCATTTTCATTCATATCCTGCTCACTGTCAGGGCTATACACTTCATTTTCATTCACATCTTGATCTGGAACCTTAGTTAACATGTCATCCACAACATTAACTTCACCATCTGGTCCCTCAAGTATGTGACTATGTGTCAACCCCAGCACTATACTTCTATATAGCTCAGGTACTAGGAGCTGACTCACGACCTCTCCCTGGACTTCAGTGTCCCTATACAATAGGCTATTGTCCATGGCAGCATGAGGAAACCTCTCCTCAGAGCCAGGCTCCTGGGAAACCTCATTTAGAACAATCATATTTTCCTGTGTTGTCCTAAGAGTGGGGTCTCGCCACTGCTCACTCTCAAAATTGTCACAGGACACAGGCAAGTCAGGGACACTCGGTTCCCGAGAACCACCATCCTCGTCTCCCAACATCACCTGCAAAGAAATGTCATCTTTATCACGGTCATCATCAGTATCATCACTATTATGATTAGCATTATCATCATTATCAATACCAGCATCCTCATCATGGTCATCATCATTATCATGATCATCATTATCATTATCAATATTATCATGGTCATCATCATTATCACATAAGTTTAACGGCCCACTAGCATTGTGTTCCGCCCCTCGGGACTGCGCACCCTCAGTAGGAGCTTCATCACACTGTCCATCAGAAACATTTTTCCCCCAGAGATCCTTAGACCGGGGAAAGTCATTACCCAATATAACGGGGTGCACCAGGGTCTTCACTACCCCCACTTCATATGAAACCTCCCCGAGTTTGGGGACCAAGTTCACGGCAGTCTCTGGGTAGTCTTTGGTGTCTCCATGGATGCACACCATACTCAGGTGCTTATCAGGGATGAAGTCCCTATCAATCAGGCTGTCCCATACGGAAGTCACTGGACTCTCTGAGTCCAAGAGGGCCTGAACCCGCTTATCAGCATACCCCATGTCCCCAACAGCTGGAACGCTCTTACCGGGAGAGTTCAGCGTCCGGGAACTCTGAAGTGACGACCTCTCAGACGGCTGTACCTCAGGAGGACGTGCTTGGGTGTAGCGGTTCACTATCACCTTTTCAACTCCATAATCAGGTTTGCTGACTGCAGACTCCCAACTGTATCTCCAGTCATGAACTCCCCTGGCTCGGGCTGTCACCGCAACACCCAGCCGGGCAAGAATCTCCGCTTTCAGCTTGCCATAGTCTTGGCTGTCCTGCTCGCTCAGGTCAGCATATGCCCTTTGGGGCTCTCCAATCAGATAGGGTGCGACCATCATGGCCCACTCAGATAGGGGCAGATTCTCCTTCTCTGCCAATCTCTCAAACCTAGTGAGAAATACCTCCACATCATCACGAGGTGTCATCTTTTTCAAGGACCGTCTTACCGCCTTCTTTACAGCGGACAATGCAGGTACCTTCACAACATTACTCGGGGACGAGGTGCTGAGAGCTGCAATCCGCTCCCTCAGCAATCGGTTAAACTCCTGCTGCTGCTGCATGCTCTGCAGGTGTTTCTTAACAAGCTCCTCCATACTGCCGGACTCATCTGTCTCAATCACAGCAGTCTTATGTTGCATATTAACTTGCGCCATTTGTTCAAACAGCGCCTCCATGCTGTCAGATATCTCTGTCTTCACAACTGTAGTCTTCACTCAAGACATACACACTACACAGCTTTTTTTTTTTTTTTCCACAGAAAAATTCAGCCTTGCTGTGCAAACACTTTTTTTTCTTTTCCTTTGCAAAGTCTATTAAGGCTACTGTCTCTTTAAGACTGCTCCACAAACTTTTCTTTTGCTGCTGCACATTCCACAGTCATTTTCACAACAAGTTCAGCTTTGCTGTGCATACATTTTCTCTCTGCAGACCCTATCAGGGCCACTGTCTCTCCAAGACTGCTCCAAACAGACGTTTTCTGCTGACACACACCTTTTTTTTTTTTTTTTTTCCTCTGTTGCTATTTCAATAGACTTCACGTTTATTGCTGTCTCTCGCCACTGTGCTGCATGCACACTCCAGCACTAACTGTATCAGGCACTGCGCTGCCCCAGCATTCTCCGCCAATTGTAACATTTCCAGGGGTATTTAGCTCTAGGATCGCTGTCTGGGTAGACAGAATGGCACGGAAACAGTTCATTCAGACAGCAGTTTGGTGAAAACTGGCCGCAACCAGTTTTATTAAAGTCCACAGCAAACAGATAAAAATAAATCATAAACAAAAGACCTGGGCTTGTCTAGCCTCTAATTACACTTAGATAGATGGCCCTCTCTATCCGGGACCCAGACTCTACCAGTCTGTGCCCAAAACAACACATATGATATATGTTACCAGTATGGAGTTTCACAGACACTCCTCCTTGTGTCTGAAGGCACCTTTGAGAGAGATCCACTCCTTATTCAGCCGCTATTCACACGGACCCGCACCGAGACCACTCCTGTGTCCGGGGTCCTTCCTGCACCCAGACTGAGATAGCTCACACTCCTCTGGAGACTGCTTCCTTGTGCCAGGACACCTCCCTGTGTCCGGGCTAAAGACAGCTCCCACACTCTTGGAGACACCTTCTGTGCCTGGACCCCTTGTCCAGACTGAATGAGCTCTCAGATTGTGTTTGCAGACACCTACTTCTGGTCTCCTAATTAAGACCTGAGTATTTTCAGGCTTGTGCTGCAAGTGTGTGCTGAATGTGAGGTGTAGTGACCTTTCTCCACCACTAGGTCCACAAAGCCACACATTTCCCTTATACCTAGGTGAAATGTACACCCCATTCAACACACATTCCTTCACTGTCTCACAATACACATATATTTATAGTTCATACACTTCTACATAGTCAAATAGCCATCACAAAAGAGAAAAAGAAGCTATATGATCATAAAAATTATATTTTATTGAAATAAGATTTTAAAACATACCACAAAATTAGATAAAAAATGGAGGCAAACCAATGCAAAAGAAAGGGACAATGCAGGAAAAAGATGATAAAAGTATTCATATAGATAGATGATAATATGTATGTTAATTGTACCAAATGGAGTACTAATATTGAAATTCACCTGTATGTCAAAATATATATGAATAAATACAGCCTATACAAATCTTGAACAATCTCTGTGCATGCAATATTTATACAAAATAGATGAAATAAAGTGCAATAAGTATTTTAAGAGCTTTAGAATAAAAGCTTCTATATATATATACAACAAACATGCTAATAAAATGATGGAATATCCCTATTAAAGTAAAGTGCAAAATAGTGCAATAATAGTACAGGACAATCCTGCTTCTATATTAGTATAGGGATAAATAGAGTGGCCACAAATGGAAATGGACTACCTGTAGGTCATTGTTATTTGGGACAAACGTCCTCATAACATCCAATCTGACATTTGGCCAAAAAAAGAAAGTAAGAGAAAGTGAATAGAAATGGCTGATAAATGTTACCTGCAGTGAACCCTGGCACCCCTGACGCGTGTTTCGCGTAGGCTTCTTCAAAAAGGAACGTGCATATTGAATTGCTCCTAAACTTCAGTATTTATAGGGTCTGATAAATCATTGGTGGTAGCGGTATAGCGGCGCTTCCGGTCACGTGTCCCGCCCGACGCCAGCAAGGATCAGCGTCATGTGACGCCTAGCTCCTCCCCGACCTGACGCGTCAAGGCCGAGAAGGAGTCAAAGCGCCCCTGTAGATGGTCACTTCGAAAACAGGAAGCGATCCCAAGCGCACACCGCTGTGAATGCAAAGGGATAATTTACTAAATGATGGAAAACAAAAAACCATGCTCTATTCAAAATGAATAACTGAGTGGCTTATATGAAAAAAGAAAAGACAGCTCTGGATGGACAAAGAAACAAAAAAGAAGAAAAAACAAATATAATTAAATAAGTGTATGGTGAATTAATAAAATAAATGAATATATAGATGAGAATAAATCAAATATTAGACGAATAAATGAATAAATAATTGGTGATAAATGTGTTATTGGGGTGAATCTAAAATAAGGTGCATATCTATATGCGTATACACACCAGATCATATATACACATATATATAATAAGAAAAAATATTTTATATTGAATAAATAAAAAAGAGAAAAAAAAACGTGAATTCCCTTTAATAAAGTGTGAACTATATATATAGTGAAGAGAAATTTATAATGATTTGTCATAAATTGAAGTGAAAAAAAATAATAAAATATAAGATAAAAAATAAAAATTAAAAAAATAAAAATAAATAATAAGTAAAATAAAAAATATGAAGTGAAAATGAAAAAATGAAAGAAAAAAATAAAAATAAAAAATGATGAAATCAAATGTGAGCAATAAAATGAATAAGAATAAAAAATAAAAAATGAATGATGAAAAAATAAATAAAAAATAAAAAATAAATAATAAAAATAAAAAATAAAAAATAATGAATAAACAATGTTGTCCAATCAGTGATGTAGACGAGAGAACTTGATTGAAGATCACTGGTCCGAAAAACTCCAAAAGGAACCACACAGATATTCAAGAAGGAGCATCAAAAGGTGAGTATGGGTAACTAAAAACTAAAGAAAAAACATGTTAAAACCACAATTAAAAAGGAGACAAACAAATATTATTATGTACATATATTACAAAAAAGGGGCAAAACTCAAAACTTCATTAAGTCCAGATGGCTGGGCTGACTTTATCTTGAAAATCCAACGGGACTCCAATTGTGCAAGAGTCTTTCTCCAATTACCTCCACGCATGTCGATGTGCACTTTGTCAATACCTATCACTATTAGGCCTGAGGCATCGCATTGAAGATAGGCTTTAAAATGCCTTGGGATTGGTTTAAGAGTGGTAAGGTCAACAACATCTCTAGCGTTTAGAATGTCCCGATAATGTTCTCTTACTCTGACTTTCAAAGGTCTTGATGTCAACCCTACATAGATTTTGGAACAGGGGCATTTTGCATAGTATATTACACCTACACTATCACAAGTGATATGTTGTGTAATTGTGAATTCTCTCTTACCATCACCGGAAAGAAAAGTATTTGCTCCGGTCATGTTAGGACAAGCTATGCAGGTTCCGCATGGATAGAAACCCCACTTAGGTTTTCTTGATTCAAACATCTCATATGGTTGAGATCCAAAATAACAACGCTGCACAAGTTGATCTCGAAGATTGGGAGAGCGTCTGTAGGTAATTGAAGGATGGTCAAAAATATATTTCGCCAGAACTTGATCACCTTGAAGTATTGGCCAATACTTTTTAAGAATGTCTTTCACATCTATCCAATTATGATTATAGGTTGAAATAAATCATACCTTGCATTCTTTTGTTGGTCTTGAAATATTGATTGTAATAGATCTATTCTCTGTGCTTTTTGTGCCTTTTTGAAACCTTTGTTTATGCTCCTTTTTGAATATCCTCGTTCTTGGAATCTATGGGACAAAGAATCTGCTTGTTCACAAAACATCTTCTCATTAGAACAAATTCTTTTTATTCTCATGAATTGACCCATTGGGATCCCATTTATTAAGGATTTGGGGTGGGAGGATTTAGCATGTAATAAGGAATTGACTGCGGTTTCCTTCCTAAACACATTAGTATCTAACATGCCGTTATCATTTTTGGAAATAAGTACATCAAAGAAATTCGATTTGATCCTGGCTGTGTTTACACGTCAATTTTATATTAAGTGAATTGATGTTTAATGCATCCACAAAATTGAGAAGGTCCTGTTCCGGGCCCTGCCAAATGAGTAATATATCATCTATATAGCGGGCCCACAACAGGACCCCCTCTATATATGCTACTGGGTTGGTGTAAAAGATGGATTGTTCCCATTTACCCAAAAACAAATTAGCATAAGAACATGCAAATGGAGCCCCTATAGCAGCCCCCTGCTGTTGCAAATAAATTCCTTCTTTGAACGTGAAAAAATTATGTTCTAGAGAAAATCTCAATAGTTTCAGCAAAAAATCGATAAAATCAGTTGGAAGATTAGAAAGACGTAAGAAATTTTCTGTCGCCAAAATGCCATCATGATGCCCAATAGAAGTATATAAAGACTCGACATCCATGGTAACAAGCCACATGTCGTCTTCGAATGGTATGCCTTCAATCTTTTTTCATGCATCACCAGTATCTTTTAAGTAAGAAGGGAGATTACTTACCAATGGCTTAAGATAGAAATCTAAAAATTTGCCAATGATCTCACAAAAATTACCATTCCCTGAAACTATTGGACGTCCAGGGGGTATTTTAGAGTCCTTATGAATCTTGGGGATGAAATAAATGCTAGGCATTTTAGGATACAGAGGTATCAAATGATCCTTCAGATCTTTTGTGATTGTTCCCTCATCAAATGCTCTGTTCAAAATTATGTGTAATTCATCCTGAAATTTGGAAGTAGGATTAAAAGTTAACTTTTTATAGCATTTAGTATCCCTGAGTTGGCGAAAAGCTTTCTTTTCATACATTTTGTGTGGCCAAATCACCACATTACCGCCTTTGTCGGCGGGTTTTATTACCACCTCCTTCATATTTCTCAACTCTTTTAATGCCTTTCTTTGCTCTCAAGTGAGATTGTCCTGTCTAATCCTATTAGGGATTTTTTCAAATTCTTGCGATACCAGTTGAACGAACGTATCAATGTTCGGATACAAATTCAAAGGTGGAAATTTCTTTGACATAGGTGGAACAAATTTACCTGTAGGGATCCCTTCAGATTCTTCTTGTAAATTTTCCAAAATGGCAATCGCTTGAAGGTGTGATTCAGTCCAATTTTCAAGACTAGGTTTTTCATGTTGCTTTTTCAAGACCAATTTACGTGCGAATAAATGAAAGTCCTTTATCGCTACAAAGGGATCAAAAAGGCAAGCAGGTGAGAAAGACAATCCCAAACTAAGTACTTCAATCTGTGGTGGGGTAAGTTGGATTTCTGAAAGATTAATTACGTGCAAACTGGTGGAAGGTGTTGAATTAAAGCGATTATTCTGTCTTCTGGGGTATCATCTCTTCTATTGAATCGATTTCTACGTAAATTATAAGGACATCTCGGATTAACATCTTCCCTAGATGAAATGGAAGAGAAAGAAGAAGATCTGGAGGCATTGCGTCCAGTAGTGGCTGATGACTGCAATCTGTATATGGTACCATTTTTAAAGTCCTGTAGATCTCTCTGGAACTTTTTTGATTTGGTTTCCTTAATTTCTTTTTCCCATATCAATGATTGGGAATCGATTTCTTTATTGAAGTTTTCCATCTCCACCACGGATAAGTTCTGTTGGAGTTTTTGACGTGCACCTTCTATATCTTAGACAATTCTCTCTAAACTCTTCTTATTATTACCAATTAGTAATTCCATTAAAGATTTTGAGCATGTTGTACACGCTTCTTCCCATCTGCTTTTAAAAACACTGTCATCAATGGGAAAAGAAGGCATTATCCGTATGCAGAGTATACACACCAGATCATATATACACATATATATAATAAGAAAAATATTTTATATTGAATAAATAAAAAAGAGAAAAAAACGTGAATTCCCTTTAATAAAGTGTGAACTATATATATACGATACGATACGATACGATACACTTTATTGATCCCGGGGGGAAATTACAGATAGTGAAGAGAAATTTATAATGATTTGTCATAAATTGAAGTGAAAAAAAAAATAATAAAATATAAGATAAAAAATAAAAATAAATAATAAAAAGTAAAATAAAGACCAGGATTGGCTTTCTTGTTTGGATACAGTATTTAATGGAGGCACCGTGCAATCTGATACTACGGAAAATGGGCAGAAAACAGTTTTAAAAAATTCTATGAAATCATCATTAAAGAGAAGAGCCCGCATTTGTTGGAACAAAGCATCCTTAGAAAATTATTTGGCTAAAGGATTGATTCCAAGGGGACTCCGCATATGGATAATGCCTTCTTTTCCCATTGATGACAGTGTTTTTAAAAGCAGATGGGAAGAAGCGTGTACAACATGCTCAAAATCTTTCATGGAATTACTAATTGGTAATAATAAGAAGCGTTTAGAGAGAATTGACCAAGATATAGAAGGTGCACGTCAAAAACTCCAACAGAACTTATCCGTGGTGGAGATGAAAAACTTCAATAAAGAAATCGATTCCCAATCATTGATATGGGAAAAAGAAATTAAGGAAACCAAATCAAAAAAGTTCCAGAGAGATCTACAGGACTTTAAAAATGGTACCATATACAGATGGCAGTCATCAGCCACTACTGGACGCAATGCCTCCAGATCTGCTTCTTTCTCTTCCATTTCATCTAGGGAAGAAGATGTTAATCCGAGACGTCCTTATAATTTACGTAGAAATCGATTCAATAGAAGAGATGATACCCCCAGAAGACAGAATAATCGCTTTAATTCAACACCTTCCACCAGTTTGCAGGTAATTAATCTTTCAGAAATCCAACTTACCCCACCACAGATTGAAGTACTTAGTTTGGGATTGTCTTTCTCACCTGCTTGCCTTTTTGATCCCTTTGTAGCGATAAAGTACCTTCATTTATTCGCACGTAAATTGGTCTTGAAAAAGCAACATGAAAAACCTAATCTTGAAAATTGGACTGAATCACACCTTCAAGCGATTGCCATTTTGGAAAATTTACAAGAAGAATCTGAAGGGATCCCTACAGGTAAATTTGTTCCACCTATGCCGAAGAAATTTCCACCTTTGAATTTGTATCCGAACATTGATACGTTCATTAAACTGGTATCGCAAGAATTTGAAAAAATCCCTAATAGGATTAGACAGGACAATCTCACTTGGGAGCAAAGAAAGGCATTAAAAGAGTTGAGAAATATGAAGGAGGTGGTAATAAAACCCGAGGACAAAGGCGGTAATGTGGTGATTTAGCCACACAAAATGTATGAAAAGAAAGCTTTTCGCCAACTCAGGGATACTAAATGCTATACAAAGTTAACTTTTAATCCTACTTCCAAATTTCAGGATGAATTACACATAATTTTGAACAGAGCATTTGATGAGGGAACAATCACAAAAGATCTGAAGGATCATTTGATACCTCTGTATCCTAAAATGCCTAGCATTTATTTCATCCCCAAGATTCATAAGGACTCTAAAATACCCCCTGGACGTCCAGTAGTTTCAGGGAATGGTAATTTATGTGAGATCATTGGCAAATTTTTAGATTTCTATCTTAAGTAGTGTTGAGCGATACGATACTG